>VOPJ01004958.1:81064-127654 GCA_014673585.1 Semibalanus balanoides | reverse complement strand
GAACATGGCCGGACGTCGTGTTTGCGACGCTGAAGGTGTCCCCCTATCCAGCACTATATTTGTGCTTGCTTATCCAGCTGCTTAGTGTGTGGTTGCTGGACGTTGATGACGTATTGTCCGGGTGTTAACGAAGCTGATTCTTGGCACGATTGATCGTCCCGGTGCTTTACGAGCTGCTGCTGAACGCCGATTGGCTGTCCAGCTTTGTATCTGCTGCTGACGCACGCTGATTGGTTTGTCCAGGTGTTCGAAGAGCTGCTGCTGGATGCCGATTGGTCGCTGAACGCTGCCAACTGGATGTGGCTGTCGGCTTCGGCCTTCTTCCACCAGTTCTTCAGGGTCTACAGTCCGGTGGTGTTCGGAAAGAAGACCGATCCCGATGGAGACTATATCAAAAAGTACCTGCCCAAACTGAAAAAGTAAGTCGTTTGCGAATAAAGATAAAGAGGTGATGCCATGGCTGTCTTGAAACAAGACAAATCAGCAGATGATGCCAATACTATAGCTATTCTTTTACAAGGTGTTCTTAATGATATTTTGAGTTGGTCATTATTTTTCATAATAGCCCTGTTATTTTACGATTTTTTATCTGCTTTTGTTCTAGAATGCACTTCTGTTAAATGCACGAGATAGTCACTTGAGTCCATATATGTTCAATACCCAGCAGGCCATTATCCGCAATGTGCCATGTTTTAAAACACATGTATGAATTAGTATGGCATCCCGCCAGGTCTAATCAGCGCAGCGTTTCCGATGATATCAGCTGTGTATGCAGTGTCTGTAAGTCGTACGGCGCCCGTCACTCAGCTCTGTGCCGCCTGCTGACGGGTCGTTACTGACTCCGGTTCCCCTGTCAGGTTCCCGGCCCAGTACATCTACGAGCCGTGGAAGGCGCCGATCACCACACAGAAGGCGGCCGGCTGTATCATCGGCACCGACTATCCAGCGCCCATCGTCGATCACGACGAGGTAACCGGCCGAGGAGAAAGGCATCCCAAGCCCCGGAGATCGAAAGCGATTTCTCCTTATGTGTCTTAAGTCTTACGTGGCAGAGTGATTCACTAAGGTGTGTGATATTTTATATTATCATTTCCGGGCTCCTAGTTATTATCATTTCGAGAGTCGCTGCTAAGGTGACTCTTTGGACCATACCAGCCTTTTGCCATCTTGGCCTAATGGCCACGTTTAATGTGAATGGTGATGGCTGGGGCAAGTGCACAGTGGGCCAATGGGCTCGCAAACCGTTCATCGGAAGAACAAAGCAAAATTATAGAGATTTTGACCTGAAATTGATGCCTAAGCCTAATATGGATGTAAATATGGTGAAATATCACCCCCTTTCAACCCCCACCCCACCCCCTTCCCAGCCTTAGACTCCGCCATATCCCCCAAATCATAGCACCGACGTGGGGCTGATATGCGCACAAATCAAACATACCTAGCTAAATTGTGTCAGTTTTCATAAATATCACTATTTTGGAGCTATGCAGAAGAGTCCATGTTTGTAATTTCCTCCGTGACCTCTTTGAAGGTGGAAATCCAATGTTTGTCCCCAGGACATATTTGTTTGTGTGGTACAATAACTCATTTTCTAACATGGGGCAGAATAATAGGGTTTTACCATTTTTTTTTTTTTATATCGATTGTCATCAAGTGATATATAAATTGACCTTGACCCTTGGTCATGACTTCGGTCAGGTCAGGTCCAATTTTCGAATTTGACCTAGCTAGGTCATCCGATATGTCATAAGTCCCCAGTAATATTTGAACGGGGATTTGGAGCCGAATGACTCATCACTCTTTACTAAATGTTGATTATAGTCGATTTGTTTTGTCATTTGGCCATACATTAGGCCCATACTTTTTGGCAGCGTGAAGGCTTCTCTATTTCCCGCAATTCATTTATATGACGTCATCAGTCCAAAATATTACAAACTTCACTTTTTATGAAAATTGAGCACTCTTTGTGAAAAACAAACGTATAATCGTGTTTGGCAGCAATAACTTCATATTTAGCAACCACAAGCGGCGTGCATTTGATAACTTTTTGGAAGGTTGCAGTGTCCCTTTAATTAATTTTTCTCCCTGCTGGTCATGAGGCTTCTGGAAAATAATCTATATCTTAAATTGGCGCAAAAAACGCGCAGGTGATCTCTGGCATAATCCGAAAACGCAACTTTGAACTAAATGTGCGCTACTAATTTATGGCGGGAACTGGTGGGAGTCAATTTTGTATTCTTATGTATATTACGCGGAAATGTTTTTACTAACAATAATGCGATACAAATTGTTATATAACGTGTAAGGAAAAGAACAAAATCGCATTTGCCCACTTTGATCATTTTTTTGGTAAGCCGAAAGAAGTGCCACTTTAATTTGGGCCACTACTGATTACCATGCTAATTAACTAGTTTGGCCACAGAGAGTCCCGTTCAGACAGGCTTTCAGTACAACCTTCTTGCCTGCCTCTCCTAGATCCTGGACATAGCAGGTGGTTTAGGCTTGTTGTTTCACGCTAAGAAATCCGTTGTCGCGAGAGAAAAAAAAGAGGTCACCATTGATGCCTTGAACAATTTTAAATTGTTTTTAGGTTATAAACGCGAGTCTTGTTGGACCTATTTGGTTTTGCCCTGTGAACTGTTTTGGAAGGCATCTGACCCATAGTGCAGTGGCACACTGAAAGTTTGTGGACTACTGACGTATTGCAAAGGGTGCTCCCTGCGGTCCAGTTTGAGGACCACTGCCTGACTCGTTACTAACACTCCCCAGTTTGAGTGCCACTGATTGACACGTGACTAACACTTCCCAGTTTTAGGGCCATTGCCTGACTCGTTACTAACACTCCCCAGTTTGAGGACCACTGCCTGACACGTTACTAACACTCCCCAGTTTGAGGACCACTGCCTGACACGTTACTAACACTCCCCAGTTTGAGGACCACTGCCTGACACATTACAACACTCCCCAGTTTGAGGACCACTGCCTGACCCGTTATCTCACGACAGGTGCGGCCGAGGAACATTGAGTGGATGGCAGCCGCCTACAAAAAGGGAAAGGCTGGCGACTCGAAGTCGACAGGCGACACCGAACCCGATTCCAAGGCGGGAAAGGGGTCATCAAAGGAAGCAGACAGCAGCAGCTCGGCTTCTCCCGCCAAGTCGAGTCAGAAGCGGTCGTCGTCGAAGAGTACAAAGTCCCCGGTCAAAAAGGCGCGGCCGTCCAGCAAGTGAGTTCACTTTGCCGGTGCTCAAGTCGGGGAATCGAGGGCATAGAGTTCCTGGTTCTTGTACTCATGATACCGCCTGGCTACGTCTGTTTTGTGTTTGATGTGGACTGCTCTCTCCGTCTGTTGGTGAGGTTCTGTGTGGGGCACTGCCGTCGTCTGTTGGTGAGGTTAGGACGCTGTCTTATATGACGTGCTGTAATCCGGTGATATTTTAGATCATCGTTGTTGCATTGCACAGGATCATGTGCACAAGTGCAGTTGCTACGCCTCAGGTTCTGACATGACATGCCTGAAATGTTTGTGGTACCCATAATTCAGCGATCCTTCATCCAAGGCTTTGTCGCCAGCCCGTCATTTATCGTTAATCTACCTCTCTCGTAATCACAATCAAGACGAATCTCAGCAAGGTCCGGTTTCCAGTCTTACAACGGAGGCACGCCTTGCGGATAACCCCACCGAGGGGGACTGACTGGTTTCGTCCAATGCATGGCTAACGTTAATGTACCATCGAATTGTGAATCAATAGCGAATTTGGGATGACTTTTGCTCAACGTTGGTTGACATCCAGGCAATGTGTAGTCCTTACAGTCGTTGCCAGCACGTGCCACGCATTGTGCATTTTCACTCAAGACAATCGTTCCATTATTTATATCTTTTTGTAGTCTGTTGAGCGCATTGCCGTTGTCCTTTGTAACTTTGCGTGGACGTTTGAGGAAGAGGTTCACCTTTTCATGTGATCATCCAATGACGCACCGCGGAGCATTTCTAATCAAACCTTACTGTCTTGATGTGATGCATGATGTGTGAATTGATGAAGATGTGCAGGTTGCTGTTGATGTCTATTGTCTACCGAGATGAACTCGTGCTCAGTTTGGCATGCTCAGAACCCTGACCTGGCGGATTTGTGGCGTCACTTGTTCACAGTCAGGCAGTAACTTCTCCCTAATCCGTCCGCTCCGACAATACTTCCCATGGTGTACAGATCCGAATGTTTGTACCCGCAGCAGATTTTTATCTGTCAGTCTCAGACAATATACGACGCATTTTGCAGTTTCATAGTTTTATTTATACGCCATTTCCCGCGAGATGCGACACACGTTATTAATAAACCGGGAGCGACTTTCACATAGCAACACAGTAGAGACGACAGATACGACTCTCTGCCACTCAGCAGAGATGCGTGTCACAGAGACACCAGAAATGGCTCCAGATGAAGACGTACAGACTATTTGTAGAACTCGTGCTCCTGGTCGTCCTTCTTGATGTTGTTCTTGTATCCCTTCTCGAAGTCCTTGGGCAGCACAATGTAGCGATTCTCTCGAACGGCGTGCATGCCCGCCTGCGAGGAGAGGAACACAGACGTCAATTACGACTGTAGGATGACGTCCAGCGACCACGCCAATCACTTACCGTAACTCAATGACATAGTAAAAGAGATGCGAGAGGGCGAATCAGGGAGCGTCCAATAATGTCTTAGTCTTATCAAAAGACCGGGACACATTTTTTGTTTTAGACATACCGATTGCACGGTTATGATTGTTGATCATTTGACGACAATCGTTAGCAGAAAATCATACCAGCGAAAACGGCGTTTGCCTCCCACTTTCAAAGTCATCTCAATCCCCATCCCGTCATCACCACCATCATCATCAGCTCCACCGCAGTCTCCGCTATCGGCACCCAGCAGTCCACAGTGAACCCCCGTGTGTTTCCCTGCACCCCGGGCCGCGCGGGCGACAGTGCCGCACCTCCTGCACGATGGCGTTGATGTCGGCGCCGCTGATGCGGTCCGGCCTCGCCACGTAGTCCTCCAGGTCCACCTCGTCACTCAGGTTCATCTTGCTCGTGATGGTGGAGAAGATGAGCCGCTTCTGACGGCGGTCGGGCATCGGGAACTCGATCTTCCTGTCGAGTCGACCGGGCCGCAGCAGCGCCGGGTCCAGCGTGTCGGCTCGGTTGGTGGCCATGATCACCTGCGGACGGCTCAGCCCGGTCAGAACGTAACCAAGTGGTCTGAATTAGTCACATCACATCCGGAGCAACGCACTGTAAAATAACGCTGCAACGTACGAGCTTAAAGGACTGTCCCCACTTAACATAAGATTTGAGTTGAGATAGCCATTTTCCGTGCTAGGCATTGCAATTATGTATAGTATATGTTAAAACATCCACCGAGGCCGAATCACAAAGAAATTTAAGTTTGATTTTGACATCTGTAAAATCCCCAGTCCCAAGTGTATTTGAACGGGGATTTGGAGCCGATGACGTCGTCACTCTTTACTAAATGTTGATGATAGTTGACTTGTTTTACATTTGGCCATACATTTAGCACATACACTAGCCACTTATAACAAGCAAAATGAAGGTTTTCTTTTTTCTCTCCAAAATGCTTCATATGACGTCTCAGCCCAAAAATTTAAACTTTTTTATTTAAATTGAGCCTGTTCGTGAGAAACAAATGTCATAAACGTGTTCAGCAGCATTCACTTCATATTTTGCACCACTAAACGACGTACATTTGACACATTTTTTTAAGGTGGGACAGTCCCTTTAACACCCCTCCCCGCACAGGCACTTTATCGTCTCCACATGTATGTTGGCCGGGGAGCGGGTCAGCGTTGGAATTCTGGCCGCTTTCTAGTCCGGTATTTCAGTGAGCTCTCTTCAGTGAGTTACCTCCGTTTCGGCCTCAGCATTTCGGGTTCAGGTCACGCTGCCGCCGCATACACCAGTTAAGGTGCAAACTTTGTGCACAAATGAGTTATATTCTGGATTCCAGAATTGTTATATTCTAGACTACACAATATAAGTAGATATATTTAGCAGGGTACGTACCTGTTACTTGGATTTATGTATTATATGGCATAATCTAGGCATATTCTGGAGTCAAGAATATAACTCATTTGTGCAAAGTTTGCATCTCCACTGGGGAATGCAGCGGCATCATGACCCAGGCGTTAGATGGGCCCGAAACGCTGAGGTCGAAGTGGGATAACTCACTGAAGAGAGCAAAATACTGTACCAGAAAGCGGCCAGAATTCCAACGCTGGTGCCACTGCGGGCTTAACCTTGACGTTAGGTGGTCTGGTCGAACCACACCCCGGTCCTATCCCCTAGCGCAGCCGCTTCTCCGTCCTCACACTCGCCGCTCCCCAGTGAACGGTGCGCGGGCCTCACCTTGACGTTAGTGGTCTGGTCGAACCACACCCCGGTCTATCTCCTAGCGCAGCCACATCTCCGTCTCACACTCGCCGCTCCCCAGTGAACGGTGCGCGGGCCTCACCTTGACGTTAGTGGTCTGGTCGAAGCCGTCCATCTGGTTGAGCAACTCGAGCAGGATACGCTGTACCTCACGATCAGCGCCCGTCTGCGCGTCGAACCGCTTCGTGGCGATGGCGTCGATCTCGTCGATGAAGATGATGGCCGGTGAGTTCTCCTTGGCCAGCCGAAACACGTCACGCACCATGCGCGGCCCCTCGCCCAGGTATTTCTGCACAAACTCCGAGCCGACCACGCGGATAAACGAGGCTGGAACGCGTCACAGGGGGAGACTCAGTCAGACGGGCGACAGTGAAGAAGTCACAGGAGGAGACTCAGTCAGACGGGCGACAGTGAAGCAGTCACAGGAGGAGACTCAGTCAGACGGCGACAGTGAAGGCAGTCACAGGAGAAGAACTCAGTCAGACGGACGACAGTGAAAGCAGTCACGGGGGAGACTCAGTCAGACGGGCGGACAGTTGAAGCAGTACAGGGGGAGAGCTCAGTCAGACGGGCGACAGTGAAGCAGTTCCACAGGAGGAGCTTCAGTACAGACGGGCGACAGTTGAAGCATCACAGGAGGAGACTTCAGTCAAACCGGGCGACAGTGAAGCAGTCAAGGAAGAGACTCAAGTCAGACGGCGACAGTGAAAGGCAGTCACGGAGGAGACTCAGTCAGACGGGCGAACAGTGAAGCAGTCCAGGGAGGAGACTTCAGTCAACGGGCGACAGTGAAGCAAATCACAGGAGGAGACTCAGTCAGACGGACGAACAAGTGAAGGCAGTCACAGGGGAGACTCTCCAACGGACGAACAGTGAAGCAGTCACAGGAGGAGACTCAGTCAGACGGACGACAGTGAAGCAGTCACAGGAAGAGACTCAGTCAGACGGGCGACAGTGAAGCAGAGTAGGTCAACTTTATCTGGGTGAAAGTAGATCTATGATCGGTCATAATACCAATTGTCCATAACTCACATCCTCAAGCGACGTACACAACACTATCAACCATTAACAAATACCATTATGTCTACTTGTATGCACATTTGTTACCTCTAAAAAGCGCCTGTCGACCCGGATTAACTTCTTCTTTTTCACAGCAGCTTTTGCGTACCAACACGTTGAGCATAAAGCTATACAAATAGCCTGATCAAAATTGGACTTTACTGCCTCTCACCTCCGGACGTGTTCCGTAACACACCAGCGGTGCCCAACTGAGCGCCTCTCCAGCGCTGATCCTCCCTGCTGCTGCCCGACTAACCTGTGGTGTGGTGCGCCACGGCCTTGGCCAGCATGGTCTTGCCGCAGCCGGGTGGGCCGTACATGAGGACGCCCCGCGGCGGGTCGATACCGATCTGCTTGTACAGCTGGAAGTGCGTCAGCGGCAGCTCCACTGCCTCGCGCATCTCCTGCTTCTGGATGTCCATGCCGCCGATGTCGGCGTACGACACGTCCGGCTTCTCGTCTGCGGTACGCCACGAGGCCGTCAGGGGGGAGGGAGCACAGGGTCGGAAAACAGAGACAGTCGCAGCCGAGCACATTCAGCATATCCGTAGTGCATGAGAAAATGGTGAGGATGCCCAATACCCAAAGGTTATGACAGAGATCGATTTTGAACGGGTGGCGACATGATCTGATTCAGAGCTTGCAAGTTCTTCCCAGACCTTGTAACCAAACGCATCACAATTCACAACAACATCACAAGTCGCGATACACCGTACACAACATTTCACGTCACTTTGACGGCACACAATGCCCCCCAGTCGGACTAGGCCTCCACTAACCGCCCAGCCCAGGCCAGCCCTTGTTCCCCACACACAGCGTCTCCTGACTGACCGGGAGAGAGCATAGAGATGGAGGAGTCTGCCTCTGGCGGCAGCACGTCCACCAGCGCATTGCTGTGCTTGTGTAGCGCCACACTGGCTGACGGCTTCAGCAGCTCCCTGTCCAGCGTCGACAGGATCCGCACGTGGAAGTTGGAGCCTGTCGGACGCACCAGCCGCAGGTTGCGGTCACAGTCAGCAACCAGCAGACAGCAGCGATATAACAAACCAGCAGTCAGCATCGCAACATTGGTCTTACACTGGAACATCCACACCAATACAATAAATCATAGGCGAAGAATAAATCAGCGATCCGCTAATAGCACTGCGAGTGTAGGTTTAGCACAACTCTCAATGCAGACAAAATCATGCAATAAAAAAACAGCAAGAATCATGAGGGGTAATGTCAAGTGGTAACATCACGTGTGAAGGTATACTATGCAGCTAAACGCGGTTCGTCTGACAGCAACGATCCTACTAGTCGATTGGTGACACACACGTCCTACACAACACCCACAGTGTCACCGTCTCTCTCGCTCGGTCCCGGTTCTCCTGACCTTACAACGTGGTGCCGTTCTCTGGCCTTCCCCCTTGGTGTGGTGCCGTCTGACCTGCCCCCTCCCCCTCTGACAGCCCCCTTCCCCGGCCCCCTCTGACAGCCCCCACTCCCCGGTGTGTCATCTGACCTATCCCCTCTGACACCCCCCTCGGTTCCCCCTGACAGCCCTCCCTCCGGTTTTCATTCTACAGTCCCTCTCTCCGCTCCCCCTCTGACAGCCCCCTCCCCGGTGTGTCATCTGACCTGTGGTACTGCCTACGATGCCCGTGTTCTGGTCGACGGCCTCGAGGAACTGGCCGATGACCAACGGCACCGACTGGATCCGCTTCACTTCCTCCTGGGCGTGCAGGAACTCCTTCTTCAGGTTCCGCTGCTCGTCTTTGATATATTCCTCCTGTACGGCCAGAAACTCCAGGTGCTGCTGCAGCTTCTGCAGCGCCAGGAACAGAAACGTCAGAAGCTGCATGATGTGCACCACACGTGGAAGTCAGAGTAACAGAAAACATATGAAACATTGCCACTAGATACTAGAGATACATCACAATATGAGAATTTGGAAATGTTTTTACTTTAGTATTTTGTGTAGAGGTCATCAGACTCCAGATTTCCATACAGGTTTGATGCCAGATTCAGCGGTGTTTTGGTGTCCCCGACTGAATCGTCCACCTGGAGCACAACACAACAGCATGTCAGAATATACAGCTTCCTTGATTACAATCGCTTCTGCAGCACAGGGCAAATTAACACCAAACCTTCAAATGAATGGATTGCTAGGCAATACAAATTATTTGAACTGGCTGTGATGCATGAAACCTGATAATCCCTACCATGTAATCACCAAATTCCAGCTAACTGGCAAAGTGATGTGACACAAACATTTCCAGCTTGCATGTTCTAAACCAGGTTGATCCAGTCCCATACTTCGGAAGGCGTGTTGGCTGGTGGCAGGCACCATTGATAATAAGTTTTCACAAACACGGCACAATATTGAAAGCAAGAATAACTCAAGCCCACATTGGGAGAGTTGCCGTCATCCAGATAGACAGGTCACTTAGATAGACAGGGTTACTATAATAGCACCTATAAAATTTGCCCAAACCAAATGCACTTGTGTTGCATCGTTTTCTGTTCTCGATGTGGTGCTGCTTAACCGGGGGGGGGGGGCGTTTAGACGCCCCCTAAGGGTTTTCGACTAGCGTAAAAACGGCGCGCGTCAGCGCCGCCGGTTTTCCACAGGTGCTTGAGCATCAATACCCAGTATAATTGTACATTTGACTTCAGTCATCTCAGGTCATCACCACGCCAGTCATGTGACCCCACATCCAAAAACGGTTTTCGTCCTACCAAAGGCCACAGTTTCGGCCACCGGTTTATACTTACACGGATTCACAAGTCGACTACCTAAAATTGTTAATCTCAGATGTTTTCATATTGGACTAAGTTCAGGTAAAATTTACTTTGAACTCTCAATTATAATCAAATGAGGAATATTCAAATGCTTTTCATTATGAGGATACGCAAGATATCAGCCCAATTCCTTCTGTATCATGTTATCATATGCCATTCTTGAAGACCCAGGCGCAGTCTTTGTTCTGGTACCCAAACAGGGTCAGCCGAGGTCATCCGAGGTCACCAACACGTTTTTGCCAGTAACTCTTGATAAAATCAAGATATAAAAGTGATATCAGCACCAATGTGTTTGTCTCGTCGAGAAATGTCTCGCAATGTGCAACATAGCCTAATTGGGTCACCACTTGACCTCTGACCTGAGGTCACATTTTTAGATTGACCTAACCTGGTCAGCATATACATGATTCAAAGCGCCTTGATGAGACAAACACGATGGTGTCAAATTTACTGCTATATCTTAGTTAGGTAAACAGTTATATGTGAAAACATTTTTGGCAAAAAATAGCCTTTTTGACTTTCGATCACCTCTGGAGCCTAAACTATTGACCTGAGCTCAAACAAGAGGACATCTAGTCGATTGCAAAATTAAATAGTTTTTCATTGCTAATTTCTGTTCGTTACTAGCTAGCATAGTTCCAGAGATGTTAGGGGGTATCTGAAGCTAAGTCCCTAATCTGGAAAATCTGACCTTTGATAACCTCCTGTGACCTTAATATTGACTGATACAATTTTCCACCGAATAGTTTTCCAAAAATGCTTTTTAACGAGCTCTAGAATGGTGCTTTTTGTTTTATATCTATGGTCCCATAAGAGCGCGAGTTTGAAGGGGGGTCGAATGCGCCCCACTCCTCCCCCCTGCCACAATCGAATGTGACGCCGAGCACCCGCCCGGCGCGGGTTAAGCCATATTTAATTTACCTGTATTTTTCTTAGATGTGTTAAACATACTCCTACTCTGATTGTCCATTTTTGTATTTACTTAAGTATTTTTGTATCTTGTTTTGTTTATTGGGTAAGGGCGCGCGACACTTGGGTCAATTTGCGCCCATAACGTTTGTGTTTATCCATCAGTTTTGTACATATAAGTATTTGCATCAGTAACATTACCCCTTCCTAACCTTATCTTACATGCACATATATTTGAATGTTCCCTTCCACCTTATGCCTTAAGGGACTTTTTTTGCCACCTTCACACTTTATTTGAGTTTGAGATAGCCATTAGCCATGTTGATGGCCTGAATTGAAATTAAGTATGGTATAAGTTTCAACACACATTCTAAGGTCGAATTTACAAAGAAATTTAGCTTAACTTGACAATTACTACAAATAAGTCCCGCAGTGTATTTGACATGGGGACTTAAAGCTGATGTCTCTCTTTACTAAATCTGATGATAGCTCCACTTGTTTTTATAAGATGACCCCTTGGCATGGATGAGAAATACCCTGGATTGGCCACTCTCTGTCGGCGCCTTTGATGTAGGAGACCATGGCGGTCACTAGCGGTCGAAGCGCGAAGCTACGGCATACAGGAGGCTCCCGCCAATCACATCAAGCCAAACAACTTGCGTCCCCCTCGTTAATCTTCCGATCTAATAACCGCAGTGCGAATAAGCAGGCTGCAAAAAGGAAGCTTCCATAGACGAAATCAGAAGCATACAATAAATATTTGAAATAAGGTCACACATCGTCAGGTCCTCAGCCAAGGGCAAGGGTAAATAACAAGGTATTTTAGTTGAATGGTTCATATTTTTCCATCCAAAGCCTAGTTGAAACTCTTTTCTCACAAATCGCTCTTCCCAATGTCATGAATTAACAAATTACCTCTAAGGTATGGTATGAAACAAAAGGTACTCAGTATTGTGGATCCCATATTTGAATAACATTTCACATTTCCATATTATTAAATAACCAACAAATGTACAGCAACAGCATGCCCACCATAATGATCCTTACCTTCCAAGGATTCTATATACCAATATTTATATGCGTAAAAAACAACAACTGTACTTGCAGAAGGTAAAAGCATCTGAAGCACTTCTGAGTTTCAACGCTATTTAACATAAACAAACCGTCTCCTGTATGTTGTTTGGTCGGTCACATTTGTAGCCGAGTGGCCAATCCAGGATATTTCTCATCCATGCCCTTAGTGATATTCACGTGTTTCAAAATGCCATGATTAACAGGGAATAATGATTTCCCTGTTAATCACTCAGTGTACATTTGACAACTTTTGGAAGGAAGCCTGCCATTTGTAACATGAAAGTTCTTCACAAACTACCATCAATCAACACCAAAGGTTTTGTTTCCCCATACACAATCTGACTTGGCTTTGGACATTGCTTTTAGGGCTACCTAGTGGCTGTGGCTGACATTTTATGTCATATTTGTTACCAGTAAGATGCTATAGGTGAACCATTCACAGACCTAAATATATGTGGTTTATTGTAACAATTATTTTGTGTTAAAAATAATGGCATGTAGTGTCATTTGGGACCATCACCTTGCTGGTGCAAACATGGATTCTTCCTTCAAAAAGTTTCTCTCAAACAATGGTTTCTTTCTTATTTTAGAAATGCCAAAGAATGATCAATGTAACGTTATTTGACAATGTTCCTGCCACGTTTCACAGACTGGATCGCTAGTACAGCCTAACTTTTGGCACATTTCTACTTAAAGTCCCTCATTTCTAACTTTTTAATGCTACATGGCAACTTATATTTCACTTGATTGTATTATTTTGTACCCGTCAGGAAACTTCCTTGACCTGATCCTTAACAAGTATATATCTGCAAAAGATTCCACATGGACCAGGGTGTGGCAGGAAACAATTGTAACAAACATGAATCAAACCCTAACCTTTACAGTAACTATAGTCGAAAGGACCCACTAGAACGCTCCTCTTCAGGCTTGTTCACTGAAATGCGGCCCTACGGCTACTGGTGGAGCTGTCCCCTCGGGGCCCCAGGACCCCCTCCCCCAGACCAGCTTGTATGCTTGAGTTAGGATCTGTCTTCTGTTCTTAATCTGTGTTTCTTTTCTCTGAATAGTCCAATAATGGCTCAAGTACACTTTATATTATTACACTTAACTAAATTACATTAACAGTTTACATCCAACTCAACTGACCAATCATACAATGGGACCTGGGTCAGGCTCATCGCCTGACCCCAACCCAGGAAAGGTTCCCACCCAGTCAGGCGCACAACCTAACTGTCAATTTTCACTTTCCCACCACCTTAAATACACTTTGCATGCTGACCCGATGCACATGATGATCGGCAACCGCTACTCTCACAATTTAATCTTTGTTTCCAAATCCCAACACTTGTAACCTAACACCAGTACAACCACAAAAGGTTGGGAATGAGGACCCAAAAGTTGGACCTGAGGTGAAAAGGTTGCTCAATGTAGTAAGTTGTTATTGAGGGATCTTAATTTGTAAAGGAGTGTTAAAAAGGTGGTGAAAGCATCATTCCCCTATACATAATATTTTAGCATAGGCACAACTGAAGCACAACTGAAGCCTCTACAATCAGTCTCATTCACTCAAGCATACCTTTTCAGGTGACACAGAAATACCAATTTCTTCCATTATGTCGTCAATAAAATAGTGAAAATTATTATTTATCAATAAAATGGATCACTTGACAGCACGCTACCGCGGTATTGATAAACTCCACAGCGACGCACAACAAAGCCGGGGCCGAGTCGTTTACTTTTGCTTTTCATCTAGTCATTTGTCGCAACAGCGTCAAATAAAAATCTTATTTTTGCCGGTGAATATAAAAGTGTCAGTAGATATAACATGATTTGTTTGACATTCATTATAAAAAATATAAATATATATTTAAATCTGATGAGTGATAAATAGGAGCATATCCAACATATAATTTTAACTTCCCAAGTAATATTTTTAGTTATGTTTACTTCGACATTTCATGCGAATAAGGGACGTTCTATGGCGCCCATGGAGTGTGCGGCATGTGCATATTTTTTTCATTTGTTTGTGTGATAACTGTACGATTAGGTGTTTACTGTTTTCTAATAAGTGACGAGAACTGGAGTAATATAGTACATGTGGTACATGTTACGAGTGGGGATTTGTCTGTGAGATATGTATCCATTAGGACTTTTCATTGACTAGGGTGTGTCCAGTTTTGTTTTTCGTATTTCTCACTGGTGTATTACGGTCCAAGAAGGTACTTTGAAAACAAAGTATTTGAATCGCTGTGAGGCTATAAACACAGTCATGGATGATGCAAAACTCACCAGCAAGTCCACCTGGCAAAGGTTCAACCATCAAGACAGAGTTGAAGTCCCAAGTCTTGCAAAGTATGGAGCATTTGCGTGATGTCAAGGACAGTGATAGTAAAAAGCATGATCAGCAGAAGAAAGGTGCTTCACTGCCGCCTAAGTTTCTGGGAAGAGCTGAAGCTGATGTGGGAATAAAACAGTTTGTTGATTCATCTGAAGGATTTACAGGTATCACAAAGCATAGATGGGGCGACTTTATTGTCCATGAAATCGATCTGTCTGGAGAAGTTGTCACCCTAACAGACATATCAGTGCCAGCAAAAGAAAAACGGGCCAAAGTAGAGGTGGTTAGGCCTGATTGGTTTCCTGAAGCAATTTGGGAGAAGCTTGTGGATGTGAGTGCCATGGAGAAGTGTACAGATGCTGTAAATGTTCCTGCTGGTCAGCTTAGTAAGGAGCAGAGGACTCAATATCATGCAACTATCAAATCATGCTTCCCCAACATGGTTACCAACACTGGTGAGGTAGATGGTGAGAAGGTTATCTCAGCCAGGAAAGCAAATGCTGCTCCTGACAAAAAGGATACTTTTTGGAGGCACAAACCCTGGCCAAAAGACAGACCAAAGTTCCTTCACTTCTGCTTGTTCAAGGAAAACCTTGACACATTTGTGGCACTGAGCAACTTGAGCATGGACTTGAAGGTGAAATCCAACAAGTTAACATTTGCTGGCACCAAAGATGCCCGGGCAAAGACAACACAAATGGTCTCTGTGAAGCAGTTCACTGCTGAGAGAGTGCATCAGGCAGCACGCAAGTTCTCCAAGATGGCAGTTGGGAACTTCACCTACAAGGACAGTGAGCTCAAACTGGGTGACCTCAAGGGCAACCAGTTTGACCTGGTGCTCCGACACATGCAGGGCAGCGACGACATGATATCCCGCCGAGTCGCCTCGTTCAAGTCCCTCGGCTTCATCAACTACTACGGAATGCAGCGGTTCGGCACCACCAGCTCGGGCACGCACGAGGTCGGCCGCGCCATCCTGCGGCGCGAATGGCGCGTCGCCGTCGATCTGCTGCTCTCGGGACGCGAGGGCGAGCCTGGCGTCGGCATGGCGCAGTGTCATCGCGCCTGGCACGCTGACCGCGACCCGCGCCGCGCGCTCTCTTTCCTCAACGGCAAGCAGCAGCGGACGACGATCGAGGGCCGCGTGCTGCACACGCTCACCACGGTGCGCGCCACTGCCTACCAGGAGGCGGTGGACCGGCTGCCGTCCGGCACCCGTCAGCTGTACGTGCACGCCTACCAGTCGTGGCTGTGGAACCAGGTGGTGTCGCGCCGGCTGGCTAAGCACGGTCTGAAGCTGCAGCCCGGCGACCTGGTGCTGGTCGGCGACCAGCCGGCCGCCGCTGAAGAGCTGGCGTCAGACGACCCGATCGCGGTGGAGAGCGAGCCGGCCGCTGAGACGGCCGAGCCTGACGCCGCGGCCGAGTCCGGTGCCACGAGCGGCCGCGACCCGTTCCTGCCGCGGCTGCCGGAGGTGCGCGTGCTCACCGAGTCGGACCTGGCGGCGCACTCGATCTACGATCTGGTGCTGCCGCTGCCGGGCTGGGCCGTCAAATACCCGGAGAACGAGATGGCCGGCTGGTTCTCTGAACTGCTGGCCGCCGACGGCGTCGAGCTGAGCCGGGAGAAATGCGACGCCATGCCGCAGTACAGCATGGCCGGCGCCTACCGCAACGTGCTGGCGCGGCCCGGCGCCGTCAGCTGGCGCGTGCTGGGCTACTCAGACCCGGCTTCTGACCTGCTCGTCAGCGACCTGGACCGGCTGCGCGGTGTGCAGCCGCCAGCCGACCAGCCGGACGCGCCGTTCCGCGCGCTGCTGATGCAGTTCACTCTGCCGTCCTCCTGCTACGCGACGATGGCGCTGCGAGAGATCACCGGCACCGACTCGAGCCTCGCCGCCCAGATGAAGCTGAACGAGGCGTACAGCGACGAAATTCGCCGCATCCGCGCCGGGGTCAAGGGAGAGAAAACGGCAGCGGGTGACCAGGGGAAGGCTGGGAACGGAGCGGTGAAGGCCGGCCAGGAGGGACATGGGCAGAAGCGGCAGGTGGCGGATGGAGATCAGGCGGACGAAAAGCGGCAGAAAACGGACGATGCTGCCTAGGCTGTGCTACTGAAGGGTGTCAGGGTCTATCGTCTTCTTCGACGGTTGTTGTAAAAAAGTTTTAAATATATTATTTGAAACCAATGCGTTTGCTTACATCTGGATACGGCTTACTATGGCGTGTACTTGGAAAAATGGCATCGACACGCACGATCTTTCATCGCTTTAGCACCAGCACTGTGTGTGTGTTTTTTTCTTCTCAATACAACGGACAGCACAGTTAAATCAAATCCCATGTCGATTTATATCGCATGAAAACAGTCACATCTGTGACTCTGTCACACGCTGTCATCCTTGGAAACACGCACATGGTTGGGACCGATATGCTCTGCGGCACAGCACTCAACAGGCGTCGTATTGGAGAGACATCTATTGGCTGGAATAGGAAGTACTGAGCTTCTTAGGGGGAAGTTGAGCGGCACAGCAGACTTGTAATGACTCATAATTTTTTAGTCGACTCAAGAGCCAAAGAACTGACTCGACTGACTCTTGACTCAAGTGGTGTTTAAAACAAAATGAGTCGACTCAACTCATGAATCAAGTCTTGCTCTTAAAAATTGAGTCAACTCAACTTATGACTCAAGTGCAGTTTTAACAAATTGATTCGACTCGACTCAAAAAACATTTGAGTCGACTCAGATTGATCATCACAAGTTTCATTTTACTTATGTTGACCCTGGGAGGGGGGTAGGGTCGGGTGTCAGACAAAATCGCATTCTATCTAGTGTAAATTGGTTTGGCTCAGGGTTGGAATGAGCCGGCGTGCCCCAGTACCCTTGGCTATCCTCATGTTGCCATTTGACTCACTTTGTTTGAGCTTGAATTCCAATTATGCTTAATTACAGTCTCTCTTTTTAGCTGGGAGTGCGCGACTTTCTCTTTTATGTTCTCTGGTGGTAACGTATGGTGGTTTTGAGGTCGCTGGATCAGGGGAGGGGCACTTCTGTCACACTGCTCTTTGGGTGTGGTTAGAAAAAAAAATCTGCCTCACAACCGAAGAACTGACTCAACTCTTGACTCAAGTGCTGTTTCAAACAAATTGAATCGACTCGACTCTTGGCTCAAGTGCCGCTTTTACAAATTGAGTCGACTCAACTAATGACTCATCAAAAAATGTCTGACTCATGAGTCAACTCATGACTCAACTCTGAGTCATTTACAAGTCTGCGGCACAGCATGTATCAGGCGCCCTATTAGAGAGACATATATTGGCCGGAATGAGAACTCAAGCTCCTATCACCGTCAATAGATGTCTCAAATGGGACGCCTGGTAAATACTGTGCCGCATAGCTGGCGGTCTTGATTAGGTATTGCAATATCCGAAGTGAAACGATAGATCTGGCAAAATGTGATGACGTAATATGTAGGGGCGGATTCAGAACGGTAGTTTGGGAAGGGCCATCGGTGGGGGGGGGGGCAAAGACCACAAAGTCTTACACAATTCTGAAAACTCGTCGGATTCCGCTTGCTGATGCTTTGATAACTGATGTAAAACAAACTTTGTATAGTAAAAGTTACTAAATTTGTTATATCAGGAAATGTGTCAACTTCGCTCCGATTTCAGACGCTTTTTGGAGGGGCATGGCCGGATTGCCGCCCTCTGATGATGTGAACTGCGCTTAACTAAAACGGTCACCATATCTCACGAGCGGGACCTATCATGGGTGGGTGCACCATGGGTGCCCATTCAATTCTTCAATGTCTGGGTTGGGTATGCATTTTTTTGACTTTTCATGGTACTGGGCGGGCATGGGTATGGGCATTTGGAATAATGTCGCTATAAGTTTTTTTTTTACTTGACAACCCAGATGTTTAACAGATAAAATACGTTGTTTTTATATGATTAGGAACTTAACAATAGATTTGCTAAGGTAAGGTTGCGAATCTTTGTGAAAAAAATTTATCTGCCTTATTCTGAATGGGCCCCACTGGCATTGGTATCATATTAATGAATTTGAATGGGTCTGGTCTGGTCTGGGCTTGATGTCATGGGTTTTCGGCTGGGTTGGGCTTGTTTGGAACCGCATTATAGTCTCTTGCTGCACGGCGTCCCCCCCCCCCCCCCCCCCCCCCCCCGGCCCCCCCCCCGCTGATCGTTTCGTCGCCGCATTGGCTACTCTGGCAAGAAGCAAGACTTCCTCGTACTTCGTAGCAGGAACTTGACAACAAATCAAATAATCGCACCCTGTCCTTCTGTATCTGTCCGGCGGCTCTCGGCTGCCAGCCGATGGCCGGTCGCTCACACGAAGGCCACCACTGCTCCCCGATTGTCATGGAGGATAGATAGGGGGGAACTGGACCCAGGATCCTGGTACGCTGGGACTGAAATCGAGGACAGCGGAGAAGGAAGTGCTCAGAGTCCTCAGGCTCAATGCAGACTTGGCAGTTGCCGTCTTCGCCGGCCCTCCTCTGCACCTCCGGAGCGTGTCCCGTTCCATGCAGCAGCATGGCACCATTCAACTTGACAAATATGGTGCTATCACCGCGTCAACAGGATGCGATGTGTATTTTGTGAGCGAGGACCGCTGGGGCAGCGGTCCTGTTTACGTGGTCCTGTTATCCTGTTTACGTGGTTATAGCACCATATTTGTCAAGTTTAATGGTCCCATGCTGCTTCACCCTTCCCTCTGGTCCTACAGACAGAATCTGCTGTCTGTAATGCTCTGGTTTAACGACATCTGCCGATGTCGTCCAAACGACAATTTAATTATTTTTGGAATTATTTTGGTTCAAATGTGAATAGCGTAGAAAAATACGAGTGAGAGTCGACAATAAGGAAGATGATCACCAATCATATATGAGTCGAATCAAATACAAATTGAGCATGAAACCACTACAAATATTTATCCTGAGTTTGAGAATTCGGAGTAAAGTTATTGAGACGAAGAGTTAAGTTAACCACAAACAATCGATTCGAGCACAACCCTGTTGAACACGCTGGATGGGGCATCTCTGGACGGCTCCGGGCTCTTGGCGTTGGTTGACGCTCTACAGGACGGGGTGGGAGTCAGCCAATACACTCCAGCGCCGAAAGCAGTCGGACGCGGGAGCGATATCAGTTTTGTCACATGAAAAGACACTGCAGTGCCCGGAAACAAAAATATATGAATTTTTCGAATCTGGTATTGGTAAACCTTGGTAAGCATATGTAAAGTACGATCGAACCTGAAGTTTGTTGACGGAAGCGCTTGTAAATAACATGTAATATGTAAATGTAACTTTATATAAAGTTTGATGGCGAATGACGCTTCGAGACACATGCCAGCGTAGTCGCCAGAATGTTCTGATGCTGTCCCGACCCAGAAACTGCGCCCCAACTCGCCCTTTTGATTGCTACAGCAATTTGATGATGAGGTTATGTGAGGTCAATACAGGCAAGGTTAAGCCTATTCCCTGCGGGGCGAACCCCGTTGGTTTGTCGCTTGCTGCTTCTAAACCGTTACGCCTAGCGTCTCGATTTTTTGTATTTATTCTTAAACTGAATTGCGCGTGTTGTGCCAAAATTTTGAAAAAAATTGCTCAGCAGAGGCGGGGCCCCATTTTGAAACCCCCCTAATTTTTATTTTTTGCTCTCAAAACATGCGCAATTGATTCCTCTTCCGATATGCCGCAGCTGGTTTTACTGCGGATGACAGCTTGGCCGTCATTAATTAATTCTGGCTAATCGGGAAAAGGCCCCACTGTGCACTGGTCTGCCGTTCATAGTAAATACTTGACGGTTATTCATATTTAATTTGCCGCTGACATTAAATGCTCGACGGATATTCATTTGCCGTTGACAGTAAATCCTTGACGGATATTCATTTCCGTTCCCAGAGACCTGACAGAAGTTGTCATTTTAGTGGCCCGCGGCGATCACCTCACATCCCACAGCCGGGTGAAGTATTGCCCGACATCTGTCGCGGCCGAGGCAGCAAAGTGCCGCCAGCCAGCCCGTCTACAACTGCATCAGGTGGCCAGTGGATAATACGGTCCCACGGGCCGGGGCCTGTCCAATGACCGCGGTTATTCCACCTCTGCACCAGAGACTATCATGGGTGCCCCAACACCAAAGCCCAACCCGCCGAACCATGAACACAAGCCCAGAACCCAGACCAGAACCCATTCAAATTCATAATATTGATAATACATGCCATGGGGCCCATTCAGGTAAGTCAGATAATTATTTCACAATAATTTCGCAACCATTACCTAGCATGTTGACTTTCATAATATCAACGATAAATAATATTAGGCACCTGTGTGTTGCTGCTGATTTGAACTTATCGAACAGTTTGCGGTCAACATTATCATAATGGATCAGACCTAGGATCAGAAATGGTTTTAACAATCTTACTTCCCTATTACTTAGCAATATTTACTGTTGTCATATATTTTCCAAAGTCCAGTAAGTATCCTATATCATATAAAAAAATACATGGTTAAACATCTGGTTGTCAAGTAAAAAAATAACTCTTAGTGGCATTATTCAAAAATTGCCATACCCACGACCGCCCAGTACCCATGAAAAGTAAAAAAATGCATACCCAACCCAGACATTTGGAAGTATTGAGTGGGCACCCATGGGTGCACCCAGCCCATGATAGTGCCTGCTCTGCACCCATTCCACTCACAGAAACACCAAATAATTTTGAAGGTATATTCAGCGTACAATGGACTGCAGATAGTGTGCGATTCGGAAACACCGGAACTGATGCCGAATAAAAATGAAATAGCGAAACCTTCTATAAATAAGCCAACATTTTTCATTATTACTGTACGCACAACGATCACCTACTATCAAGCATATCCCATTTAAGGCAAGCAGAACAAAAACGCCAACAAATAGTGCGTGTACAATCAGACGAGATACGAAGTCAAAAACAAGAAACAACATGACCCAGTTCAAAATGCCACAACAAGGCTGTTAATATGCACAGATATAAATGACATAAGGTGCAAAGTGCATCGACAATAACCCGCCACATCAAAAGCACTAGCACAATCACCGATATAATAACCATTAAAATAGCCGCCAGGGTAGGTTCAGCTCTCAATACAGAAATCACAGAGAACACAACCTGACGGGAAAACAGGCTCACGCCACTGTCGCCGGCGGCCGGCGGCCTAGTTCAGGCTGGTGGGTTGAGTTTAAGTTGGAGGTCGAACTAGTAGAGGTTGATAGACAGTCTCGTTAAGGTTTGTCGGCCTAGCTGAGGTTGGAGGCCAGTCAAGTTAGAGTCGGAGGTCGGTGTCCTTCAGGTCGCCGGCCGGTCTAGTTGAGGTTGGTGGAGGCGATCAGCGCCACGCCGCGCTCGTAGAAGCTGTGCTCCGACTGCTGCCCGGCCACGGGCAGGTCCACTGTGAAGAGCAGCTCGGCGCGCGTGGCGTTCAGGTAGACGGGCAGCGTGATGTAGCGCTGCTGAGGGTCGCGCGTCTCGCCACGCGCCCAGGTCAGCTGCACCTGCGGCAGCTCCGTCTGGATGGTGGTGGTCAGGTGCAGCTGGTTGTCGCGGCAGAGCGCGCCTTGCAGCTTCACACCGCGCAGAGACATACTGCCCGGCTCGACAGCGGCGTCCGCCTCGGTCACCGTCACGCGCAGGTGCAGCTCCTCCAGGGACCAGCTGTTGGCCTGCGCCACGCACTGCCGCGTCGCCGTCACGTACGCCTCCGGGTTGAACAGGCCGCCGAGCCAGATCTGCTGCGCCTGCGGACCAGCGGAGCAGAGCCGTCAGCGGAGACGACAGGACGGTGGCCTACTGCCTGGCGACACACCCACACCGACACAGACGCCATCGTACCACCCACACCACACCACTCTCCGCTCAAATGCTCACTAAAACGACACACTGATCTGAATCGAGTCGGCCCGCTCCAAGCAATCCTCTAGCCCTCCATCTATACCTGGCTCTGCAGTCTCTACCAGTTCGCCACACGGCCCATTTCCGGCCCGCTCCTTCACCACTGCCTACCCACTGCCAATCCTTCCGTCTGCAGCGTCAATCAGCTTCAGTTTCCCATTCCCCCCCCCACACCAGCCCGCGTTTTATCTTGAAGTGCCCCGGCGCCTGCTGGGCCATTTGACGCTGACCCCCCCCCAGCCTTCTCCTGTCCACCAGTCCCGCTGGGCCATGGTCGTGTCCCCCGCTGTCGTACCTTGAGCGCGCCGGCGCCCTGCTGGGCCACGCTGGAGCTGACGGTGTGCAGCTGCTTGACGCGCTGTGAGAAGTCGGTCACCCACTGGATGACGGTGGTGGTGGTCGGCACCTTGTACTGCCTCCAGCTGGCCGGAATAACGCCACGCACCAGCTCCGCCACCATCGTCCGGTGGTAGTTGGTCTGCTTCTTGGTACCCTGCGGCGGCAACAGCCAGAGGTCAGCGGAGGTCAGACGATGGTCAGACGGGTCAGACGGAGGTCAGACGGGTCAGATGGAGGTCAGACGGGTCAGACGGAGGTCAGACGGGTCAGCCGCAGGTCAGACGGGTCAGCCGCAGGTCAGACGGGTCAGCCGCAGGTCAGACGGGTCAGAGGCGGTCCCGGCGCCACGACACCGTGTCATGCCATGTCACGTGCGACTTGGGCCTGACTTAAAGGGACTGTCCCACCTTAACATAAGATTTGAGTTGAGATAGCCATTTTGCGTGCTTGCATTTAAAATTATGTATGGATAAGTTTAAAACAATTATGAAGGTCGAAATCAGAGAATATCGAGTTTGATTTTGCAATCTGTATCTGCCAGCCCCAACTGTTTTGTGGCTGGTGAGCATGTCGTAGTCTCTTTTGCTAATGTTGTTACAGTGGACTTGTTTTTCTTTGTGCATACATTAGCATACACTAATCTAACTTAAAATACAGCGTGAAGGTTTTTTTTTTTCCAAAAGTTCCTATATTGGGTCATCAGCCAATTTAAAGCATTTTTTAATGAAATGAGCACTGTTGTGAGAAACAATGTCATAAACGTGTTTCAGCGCATTCACTTCATATTTTGCACACTCGAACGTACATTTTGCACATTTTTTAAGGGGGTGGGAGTCCCTTTAGACTTAGCATATAGTGCATGTAAGAATTTGCTGTGCGATGTTATGGTATTGTCAGCATAGTTTGGCGACTAAGTGCTGAGCCATTCATCGATTGCTGTGTGCAGGGATATCGGAGGGACGATAAGGGCAGCGGACACCTTGGTACAACGCAGGCTCCATGGATAGGGATGGTGAGTCACGGGCCAGTTGGGGGGGTGCTGTATGCGCGCGTGACCTGATCATGCTATGTGTCCGCTGTAGTCGCTGTGCATAGCATCTTCATAAGATCTTCGAGTCAGTTTGTCCTACCTCCAGAATGAGAGGGATAATGCCGGGATGTTCGTTCTGTCCCCAGAAGTAGAGTTGGAAGATGTGTTAGTGAGTCATGGATCACGAGGTAGCCGGCGCAGACTGCAGGGTCGGGATGTTGTAACTCTCGGATGCTGTCGAAGCAGTGGACGATTGGGACTGCTGTGAGATATGTGGCGTTAAGGGGAGTCGTCAGTCCTGTGTGCTCATTGACACGCATCAGGGGGCGGTCCGGCTGATGCTTTCATGTGATCGCTAAAGCTCTTGTCAAGAAATAGGCTCGGATTCGGTATCTTCTCATGCATGCTGGCAATCTTTCAGACTAGCGAGGATAACCTATTGTCTGATAAAAGAGCAGGGTTGGTGAATTTTGCAGCAGCTGAAGGAAAAGGAACGGGAGCGATTGTTTCAGTCAAGAGAGGGGCGGGGATTAATCTTTCGCAAGGAGAAGTAGGAAAAGCGCAATTTTTCTGGGCGAGAAGTGAGAGAATCAGCGAGCTAGGATGGTTATTATAGATGAATTGTCTAAAGGTTGGGATATGTATATGCGGTATATGGGATATAGAATGAGTTTAAGGCGGCTGTGGCTGGGTGCAGGTATACTATAAGCAATGGAACATGTACGAGCTAAGGTTCGTACGCAGAGAACGAGCCGGGTGGGATGTTGAAAATAACATGTAATCTAATTTTATATCTTACATTATTTAGTTTGATGCGAAGTCATTAACGAACTACAAGCTTTGTGATGGTGATTTCAGTCCTCCATGATGATAGTTTTTTGGGATAAGGGCACGGTAAATGTAACATCGAATACCAGCCATTGAAGTATTTTTCATTTCGTCATGTCAACATTATCTAGCCACCGCTTAACTACCCTCTTAGTACGATACTTCCAGCCACTTGATCCCGCCCAGCCCGTCTCAGGCCCACTGCTGGCGCCATGTACCCCCCCCCCCGCCAGCTTCCGGTCCACCACTGCAGCCGTTTGCCCCTCTGCCCCCCTGCCAGCCTCCGGTCCATCGCTGCAGCCGTGTGCCCCTCCCCCTACCTTCTCAGCGTTGTTGGGCAGTCCGAGCCAGGCGGGCGTCTGTCGGTCGGAGAGCTGCTCCACCCACTGCAGGAACTGGTCGCGCCGGATGCCCTCCGGCATGCTGATGTCCTTGCCGTCGACTCCGGCTCCGGCCACCAGCGCGAACTCGGCGTCGAAGCTTGCCGGCGTGAACAGCTTGTCCAGGAAGCTGGAGAGCAGCCGCTGGTCGAACTCGTTGTCGATCTTGCCGCCGTAGATGCACTGTGAGAGCAGTGTCTGTAGCGCCGACCAGGGTACCTTCTCTGGCGGCAGGTTGGTGCGTGGGCTGACAGTGGGGTCACGGGAGGATGCGGCGTCAGTACGGAGGCCGGGCGATAGAAGGAGGGTTGTATAATTGCAGTAAACGGAACTGGAGAGAAAGCTGAGAAAGTTTGAGCGCTCAGCTGGGTACGAGGTCGGCTTGCCTGCTCTTGATGATTCCGGTGCGCCCCGTTCACGCTGGTTTTGATGAAGATATTGACTATAGAAGGATGCAGGAAAGAATGGGCGCTTCATAATCTGTGGACAGAGGCGATTCAGGCTTTCAAGGAGGGCGCCATTGTGGGACTTATTCGATGATGTGTATAAGCCACAGAGGGTGTTTTTCGCGTGAGGCCATTAGGAGGCAGAAACCGAACGCGCACAATGAGCTCACGGAAGAAGTTCAAGGCAGCCCAATTTGATGACAAGCCCAGATTGCAGATGTGGGAGAACTCAGCGTGATGGGGCGTCACGCGGACTTCCCAAAAGGCACTATCTTTCGCAGCACAGTGTGCATGGGAGTAAGGATCCCGTTGACCTTGTTTGGGAACAACGGACGCTGCACACTATTGCCCGCTGGGATGTTGACAAAGCACTATCCGGGGCTTCTACCGCGGCTGACACAGATAACAGAAAGGAGCACTGCTCACTGAACAGCACCCGAGAGAGGTAGCCCCCCACATCACACGAACACAGTGCCGGCTATAATACCACACAAACACGGCGCCGGTCGGCTCACACACTTACAGACGGCGTACCGGACGCGTCCGAGGAGATCTATAACACGGGGCAGAGCGGCACGGTACGACCTTTCCCGGCTGACTGAGCTCACGGGGTGGTACAGCTGCAGCCGAGTGAGCAGTGCACAGTGAGATGACCTTACGTCATATTCTGAAGACCAGTACTGCCGCGATCGTCCGATATTCCGCTCATGACGCCACAGGAGTGAAATAGCTCACGTACCACAACTCTGAGCTGCTTGGTGAAATAACACGCGTTAAAATGACAGTCAATGTACTGAAAACGCTTCCTTTAATCCACACGGAACGGTCGTCCTCTTTATCCGGCCCTCGGGCCGCAGTGGTAGTCTGAATTAGAGATGCAACAATCTCTACAATTACAGGAACCGGCACCGGCACCGCCGCCGCCACCGCTCATAAATGAGTTGACACCGAGCTCATAAATGAGCATCAAGCCCGGCCACATGCAGCCTGGCCCGGCAGCCAGTAATCTGCATGTCTACTTTATAATACATTTAACAATATGTTGACCACCGAACTTGTACTAAGCCCGGCATGAGACATGCAAGCCTTAGTTCAGACACAGCTTTAGGCTGAATCGGGGTTCGGCGCCGGCTACGTGGTCCTGAAATTTGCCTCTCTAGTCTGAATATATGGAACTCTATTTAGCCAACCAGCGACCGTCGTGCTCTTTGTCATGCCGTGCGGGCTATATCCGATAAGTTTGCGCATCAGTGCACCACATCTCACCAATCTCAACCTTAACCTAGACTGCATTACCCTTGCTTGCTTGCCTGCACTACCTTGCCTTTGTTAGCCTTTAGCCCGTCTGCCTGCCTTGCCTCTGTCAGCGACCACTCACCATTGCTGTGGCCTCAATCCAGGTGTCGAGTGTGTCACAGGCGACCCTCGATCGACTCGATTGAACGGGGTCGTGCCCTTGGACCAGCCGGAGGCGCGTACCGCAGGCGCCCTGCCACAGCGTGGAACCAGGCCAGCAGGAAGTAGATCCCGCGCCCGCTCAGACGGAGGCTTATCATGCGCGCCGCCGGCACCTGTAATGGCAGAGGACAGTACAGAGGTGCAGACGGGGGCAGACGGACGGGCAGACAGGCAGACAGGAGGCAGAGGAGGCGCAGGAGGGCAGACAGCGAGGGCACGAAGAAGGGCGACAGGGGAGCAGGGGAAGACGGAGGGCAGACCGGGCAGACAGGGGGGACAGACAGGAGGCAAGAAGGAGGGCAGACAGGGGGCAGCAGGAGGCAACAGTGCAGACAGGGGGCAGATCAGGAGGGCGCAGGAGGGGCACAGAGAGGGACAACGGCAGCCAGGAAGGGCGACAAGAGGCAGACAGGACGGCAGACAGGAGGGCAGACAGAGAGGCAGACAGGAGGGCAGACGGGTTGACAGACCGGGTGACAAGCGGGTGACAGGACGGGTGAAGACCGCGTGACAGACGGGTGACAGACAGGGACAGACGGGGGCGGGGCAGACGGGACAGACGGGGACGACGGGGACAGACGGGGGACAGACGGGGACAGAACGGGGACAGACGGGAAGACGGGGGCAGACGGGGCGAAACAAAAAAAAACCCCCCACACCGACGGGGACAGACGGGGACGACGGGGACAGACAGGGGCAGCGGGGGACAGACGGGGGACAGGCGGGACAGACGGGACAGACGGGGAGACAGACGGGGACATACGGGGACAGACGGGGGGACAACGGGGGCAGACGGGGACAGACGGGGGGCAGCGGGGACTACAGACGGGACAGACGGGTAAAAAAAAAAACAAGACGGGGGCAGCGGGACAGACGGGGGCAGACGGTCGGGCTCCGTGTCCACCCGGGGGACAGACGGAGACAGACGGGGGACAGACGGGGGACAGACGGGGGACAGACGGGGCAGGTGAAGGTCAGATGGAGGTTAGCAGATATAAGTGAGATGGAGCGGAGGGCAGATGGAGGTCAGACGGCAACAGAGACGGAATGATAAACGACGTCTGCGCCTCCCATTTTTCCCAGCCCTTCGAACGAAAAAGCCTTCGCCGGCGTAAACCTGCTGGCCATCATTACAGTCGGATACGGCGGACGGCCGGCCGCCTGGTCCTGACTACGATCGGTGAGCGCGGTGTGCGCGGTGCGTACCGAGCTGAATGTGCGCAGCAGGTTAGCCCTGATGCCCGGAGGTGGCTCGAACACCAGAATGCGGCCGGCACGCAGCAGGTTCACCGGAATCTTGGGGCTGATCTCCATCGTCAGGAACAGCCTGGCAGAGAAATGGCAGCGTCATCTCGAGATCACAGTAATTGCCGTCACCTATTCACTATGCAGCTTCAACCAGCGTTGATTTTTCCACGGAAAGTTAATATGGCTGATGCCGGCACACGGGAGTGTAACAGTTTCTGGACGTCCCATGAGTCCTGAGAGTTGTAGACACAGATCAGGCCTGTGGTGATTCATAGGTCGGTCATTTACCTGAAGTTGGCGTTAGGCTGCAGGGTGTGTAGCTTCTTCTCCAGTTGCACCAGCCAGGAGGCGGCCAGATGCACGTTCTTCAGCATCACCCAGCTGAAAACAGAGTGGACAATAAAACAACCCGCATCTCGCACATACCAATTACCGTCAAACGCGACAATCGTACAGAGTACCATCTACACGTCGTACGACATGCAAAACATAGTAGTAGATTAAGAATTAAGATGTCTTTCGCGGAACATCATCAGCACGCTACATGACAAAGTCCACATAAATGTTTATAAGCGTTAACAAATATCTGACTCCGCTCTCTCCCTCTCCCGTCCGTCCGGACTTGACCGGTCTTAATCCGATGACAGCAGAGTTGATATTGCGTCTGTCGGCGCTGGTTGACCGCTGCCGGCCCGCTTACCGTACCGGGCTTGACCGCCGAGTTTGAGGCCCTTGCGGCCGTGATTGAATCCCTCATGCTTCCTCTCCCTACCGTCCGGACTTTGACCGCGACGTGATAGCCCTTCGGCCTGGTTGAAGCCTTCCCCTCCCTTACGTCGCGCGACGTGACCGCCGCGCTTGATTCCTGTCGCCTTGGTTGAAGCCCTCTGCCTCCCCCTTACCGTCCGGACTTGACCGCCGAGTTGATGGCCCTGTCGGCCTGGTTGAATCCCTCTGCCGATCCGATGGCGATGCTGGTGACGGGGCGGCCCAGCTCGGTGGCCAGGTCGTCGACGCGTCCCGAGGCGTCGTAGCCGGACACGGAGCAGAGGAGGACGGGAGCGCTCGCCGCACCGCCGTCTCCACATGTTGCGCGGTCCAGTTCACGCTCAGCGTCCGATGAGCGCTCACGAACACGGCCTCCAGCTGATGACCGGCGGCCCAGAACAGGTCGGACGGACGTCTCCGGGACACACAGGGGACCGGTCACAGGTACACAGCGAGACGGACAGACCTAACACCATTTGCGAACAGGAAACAAACTAAACCATTCCCCAGAAGAGGCGTAACGCAGCTGCCGTGAATGATGCACCGAGCGGGTTCCTCTAACCACGACCGGCTGGCGTTCAGTTGAACCAAGCCACCCTCCGACCTGAACAGTGAGCAGCGCCCTGACCCGCCACATGACCCTCAGACCTGAACTAATCACCCCACCTGATCACCCGACCGCCGATCTGACCTGACCCTGACGCGCCTGAGCTGGACTGGGCCCGACCATGTCGTGGTTCCTGTCCTGTCACTGACCTGACCTGACCTGACCTGTCCTGCCTGTCCTGCCCTGTCCTGACCTGTCTGTCCTGGTCCTGTCCGCCTGCCGCTGCCCTGCCTGCCCTGCCCTGCCTGCCCTGTCCCCCCCCATGTCCTTGTCTGTCCTTGTCCTGTCCTGTCCTGTCCGTGTCCTGTCCTGTCACTGTCCTCTGTCCTGCCCTGCCCTGCCTGCCCTGCCCTGCCCTGCCCTGCCCTGCCCTGCCCTCCCTGCCCTGCCCTCCCTGCCCTGGACCTCCTCTGACCTCCTCTGACTCCCCTGCCCTGCCCTGACCTCCCCTGACCTCCCCTGACCTCCTCTGACCTCCTCTGACCTCCTCTGACCTCCCCTGGCCCGGCCTGTGACCTCCCCTGCCCTGCCCTCTGCCCTGCCCTCCCGTGACCGGCCCGCTCCATACCAGGATCATGAGCAGCTGCTGCATGGCGACGGAGACCGGAGCCTTGACACTCTCCTCGTTCCAGACGGAGGGCACACTCAGCTCCGGGTTGGCCGTCTGCAGCCACTCCTGCAGCGCCGGGTGCCAACGTGATCGGACCAGGTCAACGAAGCGGCGTCTGCGGAGAGAGACGTGTCAGTCAACGACTGGTCGGAAGCGGCGGCGGGGACTCACAAGCGGGAGCGAGCACCACTACTGAGGCCGGAGGGTGGAGAGGACCTTAGCAGAACAGCGGAAATCAGCAGCGAATCCAACTTCACGGCGTTCTCGGATGCAAGGAACTAGCGATGGTTGGTGGGTGTGGGTCAGCGTGGCTAGGGCTGTTCCACTGACTAAAACTTTGGGTAGAGAGCGCTTAGCTTATAGACACGTCAATATTTATCATATTACATGTTTTCACAAGACAGGGATGCAAAGCTAAAAACAAACTAGACGCTCAGTTCATCAAAATACAAAATTATAGGGAGCTTAACAGCATTCGGTAGATGACGTGCCTGTGTCTCTGAGCCACCCATTATGTTGTGCAGTTAGGATGAGGCACAGTTTCTCTGCGTCACAGTTTATCAGTCATTTAAACAAAACGCTTAGGGAAAATCGTCCAGTCGTTACCCGTTACCCACAGTTAACCCATCGACATGCGGTAAACGGAACGGCAGCCACTCAGCGGCGACAAACATCATCCTAGAACATGCAACGGCGCTCCAGTCCAGGCAAATCAGTAACACTCCAATGCCATGTATTTCCTGGAGTTGGAGCGCAAGGACTTAACTATGGCCATTTTGTGCCCGTTCCATCCCATTTTGAGACGATACTGTAGAATAGTGTGGTTTCTTACGAAAAATATATCATATTCCGATGTGGCGCAACTCAGCAAGGAAATATATCCATTCAGTAGGAATAGTTTCAGGGAGTAGGAACAGCTGCAACCCGATACGAATTATCTGATTCAGTAAAATCCCATACAGAAGCACCGCAGAAATAAACAGCACCGGCAAAATGATACGACATGAAATGATGCCTCCAAAACACGCTATCCCTTCATGACAACTTACGACACAGGTGGAACTTACTTCCTAAAAATAAAGACACGGAGTCACAAGCATTTCGACAACAAAGCGAATCGGGCCCCGACAGAGCAGCTGACATTATAACCGCTAGCCAATACAATAACCCTGCACGGCATGCTATAACCGTCTGCGAATCGGGCCCCGACAGAGCAGCTGACATTATAACCGCTAGCCAATACAATAATCCTGTACGCGTCCCTGCTAAGCACTTCATATGACAACTGAACTGACAGCAGACGCAGACCCGAGCTGACACTGATATAGGCCCCACCTGCTGCCAGGAGCCAGCCGCCTACCACACAGGCACGGCCAGGCAGCCACCTACGAGTACATAGTTTGTACTCCGCACGTAACGTGCGCTCCCGCAGCCACCAGTACCACCTTTTCGCAGCTCTCTGAATATCGGCCTCCTCTGGTCTGTACACCCCCTCTCACTCCTGGACATATCACCTGTTGTCCACCCTTTTCCATCTGCCCTGAGACCCACCCTCTCATCTGCCCTACTGCCCACTCCTCTCATCTCCCCTAAGACCCAGCCCTCTCCTCTGCCCCACCTCTGCTGCCCTGAGACCCACCTGTTCCCCTGAGACCCATCTGTTCCCCTGAGACCCATCTGTTCCCCTGAGACCCACCTGTTCCCCCGAGACCCACCCCTCTCCTCTGCCCCGAGACCCACCTCTGTGCCAGCCGCAGCATGTTCTCAGCCTGGTCGTCGGTCAGACCGGTCCTGTTGGAGGCCTTCTGAGTGACGATGCCCTCCTTGCCGCGGATGAGGAAGTCGAACTCGGCGTCCAGGTCGCCGGCCGGTCCAGTGTCGCCTCGCAGTCGGATGCGGGTCAGCAGCAGAGCCAGCGTCAGCCGGTGCTGATGCGCCATGCCGCGCGCCACACGCTTAAAGCACACCTGGCCGACACGAAAAGAGACACACCGCGGGCGTCAGACGGCTATAATACTGCACAATGCACATGGCAGACTGGGGCAGATGCGTCAGACGGTTATAGCATGCCCGGAGGACAGACTGAGACAGATATACGGGCGTCAGACGGTTATAGCATGTCCGGACAGACCTGAGGAACGAGATATACGGGCGTCAGATGGTTATAGCATGCCCGGAGGACAGATGGCAGACAGATATCGGGCGTCAGATGGTTATAGCATGCCCGGAGGACAGATGAGGACAGAATATACGGGCGTCAGATGGTTAAGCCTGCCCGGACAGCTGAGGACAGAATATACGGGCGTCAGATGGTTAATAGCAGCCCGACAGACTGAACAGATATACAGGCGTCAGACGGTTATAGCATGCCCGGAGGACAGACTGAGACAGATATACGGGCGTCAGATGGTTATAGCCTGCCCGGAGGACAGACTGAGATAGATATACAGGCGTCAGACGGTTATAACATGCCCGGACAGACTGAGACAATATACGGCGTCAGACGGTTTAACTGCCTGGCGGACAGGACTGAGACAAGAATATACGGGCGCTCATGGTTATAGCCTGCCCGGACAGACTGAAGACAGATATACGCGGCGCAGATGGACTATTAGCCTGCCGGACAGACTGAGACAGATATACGGCGTCAGATGGTTATAACATGCCCGGAGGACAGACTGAGACGATATTTACCGGGCGTTCAGACGTATAACAATTGCCTGGCGGACCAGCTGAGACAGATATACGGGCGTCAGGATGGTTATAGGCATGCCGTGACAGACTTGAGGACAAGATATACGGGCGTCAGATGGACTATAGCCTCCGGACAGACTGAGAACAGATATACGGGCGTCATATGGTTCATACACATGCCCGGAGGACAGACTGAGAAGATATACGGGCGCAGATGGTTTTACATGCCCGGCGGACAACTGAGGACCAGATATAACGGCGTTCAGACGGTTATAGCACTGGCCCGAGACAGGACTGAGACAGATATACGGGCGTCAGATGGTATTAGCATGCCGAACAGACTGAGACAGATATACGGGCGTCAGGACGGTTATAGCATGCCCGGAGACTGAGACAGATATCACGGGCGTCAGGACGGTGTGATAACATGCCCGGAGGGACAGACTGAGAGCAGATATTAGGGCGTCAGATGGTTATAACATGCCCGGAGACAGACTGAGACAGATTACGAGGCGTCAGATGGTTATAGCCTGCCCGACGTACATGATGATACTTGGGCGTCAGATGACTATAGCCTGCCCGGACAGACTGAGACAGATATTACGGCGTCAGACGGGTTATAGCCTGCCCGGACAGACTAGACAGATATACGGGCGTCAGACGGTTATAGCATGCCCGGGCATACTGAGCAGATAACGGGCGTCAGACGGTTATTTAGCCTGCCCGGAGGACAGACTGAGACAGATATACGGGACGTCAGATGGTTATAGCCTTGCCCGGAACAGACTGGACAACATATACGGACGCAGACGGTTATGCCTGCCCGGACCAGACTGAGGACAGATTAACGGGCGTCAGACGGTTTATAGCATGCCCGGCATACTGGACAGATATACGGGCGTCATTACGGTTATAGCCTGCCCGGGAGGACAGACTGAGACAGATATACGGGCGTCAGACGGTTATAGCATGCCTGGCGGACAGACGCACGGCCGTTAGACGGGACCGATGAACAATACAGAGAGCCGTCATAATTAATTACACCATAGGAATGGTGATTTAAACTTACAGATACCGCCACTGCCAAGGGTATGTGGATTGTGGTGTTGCCCATAAGGCAATACAACAAACACAGAAGTGAATTATACAGTACCGGTTGGACTTTTGGACTATGGAAACACTCATTTTGAATATAACCTTCACCAGCGATTCCATTTGGAGATAGATGCTGGCTCTACTCACGGAGAACAGGGCCTCACGGAGAACAGGGCCTCACGGAAAACAGAGCCTCCGGAGAACAGGGCCTCACGGAGACAGGCCCCACGGAGAACAGGGCCTCACGGAGAACAGGGCCTCACGGAGAACAGGGCCTCACGGAGAACAGGGCCTCTACTCACGGAGAACAGCGCCTGAGTGATGATAGAGAGCCGCTCGCCGGGGTCAGTCTTGCCCTCGAGCGCCGGGTTGGTGGCAGGTGTCAGCACACAACTGAACACGTCCAGGAAGAACTGCAGCGAGAACTGGTACAGGAAGTGGATCTGGTGCAGCGACTCCAGCATGAAGTAGATGCTGCTGCACGCCTGCGGAGCACAGGACGGAGGAGGAGGCGTCAGACAGCGGTCAGATTGACCGGTACACAGGCGTCAGAGGGCAGTCACTTGGTACTGAGACCGGTCAGCTGCAGGTCACAGGACGACAGGCAGGAGACAGCGGTACTGGGACCGGATATTCTAGGTCACCCAACGTAGGGTCGCGGGAACAGAGGTGACAGTCGCGGCACAATGCACATAAGCAGCAATTACAGTAGTCGACTGCTTAACACGCCATCAAGTTCAATCAAACCACAGCGATATCATATTCCGTTCCAGCGTTCATCTCGTCTTATACCCAGTTAAGTCTTATACCCTATCTAGCCCAATGCATCTACATCTCCCAGCTGCTCCTCCATCCCTTAGTTTCAACGCTTCTCAGATCATCAGCTGTCTTACCTGCGCCAGTGGCATGTACTGATGTGAGACGGTCTCGATCTCGGCGATAACCTTGTCCGTCTCCTCCACCTTGCTGGTGATCTCGGCGGCCTCCTTCTTCAGCGTCTCCAGCGTAGTGATGACGCTGTCGTCGTCCAGGATCTTGCCCTTGGCGTCGTTGAGCGCCTGCAGCAGCGACTTCTCGAGGTGCCTCAGACGCAGATGGAACTCGCCTGGAGGCGGCAGGATGGGGAGCTATGTCAGTAGAGAGCTGGAGCGCCGTCACGCAGACAGACAGCAGTGCCTCAGACGCAGGTGGAACTCGCCTGGAGGCGGCAGGATGGGGAGCCGCGTCAGTAGGGAGCTGGAGCGGCGTCACGCAGACAGACAGCAGCAGGGAGACAGCCGTATTGTGAGAGGAGCTGAGGCCCGGTGGGCAGGATAAGGAGTAATGCCAGGGGTACAATAACGGTACAGTTGACAGGGCAGCAAGACAGCGTACAGGCGAGACAGGGATCCAATGTCGAGCAGAGTTAGGGCATTGTTGGGAAGTGGTGGTGGACAAGGTTTCGAGAACATATAGTTTACGGGCCAAGACTTCCACCAGTTGGGACAAGCCATAGACGCGTTACGACAGTATTTGGCCGAGTCAGCGACGCTGTCAACACCGAGTCAGAGCGTTATCCAGGTCGGAGGGTAGCTAACCAGCTCGTCTATTGGCCGTGTCACAGTCAGCCCACACCCTCTCAGTCGGTCAGCTCTCTGCCCATCGGCTGACCGGAGGTGGTACTCCGGAACCCTCGCCCTCGGCAGCTTACCCTGCAGTTTGAGCAGTTCGGAGGCGGTACTCCGGAACCCTCGCCCTCGGCAGCTTACTCTGCAGTTTGAGCAGGTCGGAGGTGGTACTCCCGAACCCTCGCCCTCGGCAGCTTACCCTGCAGTTTGAGCAGTTCGGAGGCGGTACTCCGGAACCCTCGCCCTCGGCAGCTTACCCTGCAGTTTGAGCAGGTCGGAGGTGGTACTCCGGAACCCTCGCCCTCGGCAGCTTACCCTGCAGTTTGAGCAGGTCGGAGGTGGTACTCCTGAACCCTCTCCCTCGGCAGCTTACCCTGCAGTTTGAGCAGGTCGGAGGTGGTACTCCCGAACCCCCGCCCTCCAGCTTACCCTGCAGTTTGAGCAGGTCGGAGGTGGTACTCCCGAACCCCCGCCCTCGGCAGCTTACCCTGCAGTTTGAGCAGTCGAAGGTGGTACTCCCGAACCCTCGCCCTCGGCAGCTTACCCTTGCAGTTGAGCAGTCGGAGGTGTACTCCCGAACCCTCTCCCTCGGCAGCTTACCCTTGCAGTTTGAGCAGGTCGGAGGTGGTACGTCCCGAACCTCGCCCCAGTACCCTGCAGTTTGAGCAGTCGGAGTGTACTCCGGAACCTGTCGCCCTCGCAGCTTACCCTGCAGTTTGAGCAGGTCGGAGGTGGTACTCCCGACCCTCGACCCCGCTTACCCTGCAGGTTTGAGCAGGTCGGAGGTGGTACTCCCGAGCCCTAAACCCCGTGGCAGCTTACCCTGCAGTTTGAGCAGTCGGAGGTGGTACTCCTGAACCCTCGCCCCGCAGCTTAACCCTGCAGTTTGAGGCAGGTCCGAGGTGGTACTACGCGAACCCCGCCCTCGGCCCAGCTACCTGCAGTTTTGAGCAGTCGGAGATTGGTACTCCCGAACCCTCGCCATCGGCAGCTTACCCCTGCAGTTTGAGCAGGTCGAGGTGATACTCCCCGAACCCTCTCCTCCGGCAGCTTACCTTGCAGTTTGAAGCAGTCGGGAGGTGGTTACTCCCGAGCCCTAACCCTCGGCAGCATTACCCTGCAGTTTGAGCAGGTCGGAGGTGTACTCCCGAACCCCGCCCTCGGCAAGCTTTACCCTTGCGTTGAGCAGTCGGAGGTGGATACTGCCCGAACCCTCGCCTCGGGCAGCTGACCCGTGCAGTTTGAGCAGGTCGGAGGTGGTACTCCTGAAACCCTCGCCTCGGCAGCTTACCCGCAGTTTAAGCAGGTCGGAGGTGTACTCCCGAACCCTCGCCCTCGGCAGCTTACCTGCAGTTTGAGCAGTCGGAGTGGTACTCCCGACCTCGCCCTCGGCATCTTACCGCAGTTTGAGCAGGTCGGAGTGGTACTCCCGAACCCTCGCCCCCAGCTACCTGCAGTTTGAGGCAGGTCGGAGGTGGTACTCCCGAACCCTTCGCCCTCGGCAGCTTACCCTGCCAGTTTGAGAGGGTCGGGGTTGTTACTCCGAACCCTCGCCCCTCGGCAGCATACCCTGCAGTTTGAGCAGGTCGGAGGTTTACTCCCGAACCCCCGCCCTCGGCAGCTTACCCTGCAGTTGAGAGGTTCGGAGGTGGTTACTCCCGAAACCCTCGCCCTCGGCAGCTTACCCCTTGGCGTTTGAGCAGGTCGGAGGTGGGTACTCCACGAACCTCTCCGACGGCAGCTTTACCCTGCAGTGGTTGAGCAGTCGGATCGACTTCTGGTCGATGTTCGCTGCCGCTCAGCCTTCGCACCTGGTCAGACAACTGAGCTGCGACTGCTTGCGCGTCACCGTAAGTTGACGAAGTCACACGTGAACAGATGTCCGCCGGGAACTCCACCTGAACAGCGGGACAGGCAGGGCGGGTCAGGTCAGGCAGGGTCAGATCAGGTTAAATCTTCCAAACCAACCATGGAGATGCAACTAACTGCAATTGAACGCATAATGATATTAATTAAATCGACTTACAAATCAACAACTTAAATCGACATTGTTAACTTAAATCCCACAGCATGTGTAAAATGCTAATAACTATAACCACCACACGCTCTCGAGTCACCGGAAACAGCATGATTTCAGCCAGTCCTCCACTAACCGACCTCTCCGTCTCTCCATTGACCACCATACTGCCCTCTGATACCACTATGACTGCCATGCAGCAGCTGGTAGCGCATACCGTCGGCGTCCCTGGTCGACAGGAGATGGTGAAGGTGGGCGACAGGTCGATATCCTGGTCGCCGAGCGTCACCAGGACGCGGCCGCCGGTCCTTCGCAGCTCCCGGTTCAGCACAGGGTTCAGGATCGGATCGTAGTTCTCCACGTCCTGTCCAGAGAGACATACAGCATCAGTCAGACCTATTACCGACTTACCGGTATTTCTATAAGCGGGCTGTCATCGCTCGCGGCATCGTAACCCACATTCCACCCACATAACAGCCAGACATGTGCATGGATCAGAAGGAGGGATATATGATCCCAGAGGATCTCTCGACAATGACAATGTTGGATATATGATACCACTGGATTCCACGGCAAAATACAACAGTGGATCTTGGATACCAGCGGATCCCTCAATTAAATTTGACAACGGATCTTGGATACAGGATCTCATGATAAAAAATGCAATGGATCTCTGATCCTAGCGGATCTCGGATCCGACATGATAGTATTTCTTGACAAAATATAACTAAAACCATACGCCAGTGCTAGTTGTATTTACAACGAATTGAAAAGTACTGACAATCACTTAAATATGGGTTCCGAAAATCTGCATCTGTATAATGGCAGGTATGGAGTCCCAGTGGATCCCAGTGCAAAATGGTGTCTGCAATCTCAGATCTCGGCGGATCCGTCGACCAATGTTGCTAGGATTGTCCGTTAGAATGAATTTATGATCCCAGTGGATCCATCGACAAAATGTGAAAGTGGATCTATGATCCCAGTGGATCCGGGATCCAGATTCCAGAGATCAGATCCGGGATTTGAGCATGTCTGGTAACAGCATTTATGCCTTCGGAGACAACCATGCAACCTCCAACAGACCCTCCTCAAGTCACCAGTTCTGCAGAACTGACCTACACCAGGTCACCAGTTTTGTGAAACTGACCTACACCAAGTCACCAGTTCTGTGAAACTGACCTGCACCAGCAGCGGGTTGCCGAAGCGAAGCGCGCTCTCCAGGTTCTTCCTGAAGCTGTCGTCCAGGAAGCTGGTCTTGGTGATCTTTTTGCCGGCGAACTCCTTCATGATGAACTCTGTGGCTTGTCCGGACGGATCGATGATGAGCGGGTAGCGGTTGAAGCCGCGCACACATTCCGGCAGCTCACGCGTGGATGCAGTGGCTGATGGCAGTCGGTGATGGCAGTGTGATGACAGTGGTGATGACAGTGGTTGATTGAACAGTGTTGTGATGACAGTGGTGATGACAGTGTGGTGATGGCAGTGGTGATGACAGTGGTGATGGCAGTGGTGATGACAGTCAGGCTACACGACAGCAGCTCAGTGACCCAGCACAGACGCTGCTGCACTTCTCTGAACACGGCCAGCGCTAGTCGCCAGTCAACTGACACAGCTGCACGGCACACCAAGTTTTCTCCTCTATATATATATACGAGTTCGATTAGAGGCTCTAATCGAACTCGTCAACAACTCAAACCGCCACAGCCAGTCACAAGACAGTCACACTCATTACATATGTAAACCAATTGGAACTCACTAGCTAACGGCCACCAGCTTCGCGCTTTTCAACACAACGCGAGTCTCAATGGCAAAATCTGTCTTGCCTTTACATCAGAAACGATAATCAATTAATTACCATAGAGTATAAAAAGCTACGATTTTTTTTTTTTTTGTTGTTTGTTGGTTGTTGTTTTTTGTTTTTTTGGGTGGGGGGCTACGGCGCTCCTCAGTATTCAGATGAGGAGACTAGGTCCTCCGTATCCTCTAAATCGCCCTGCCTTCCATGAGCAGCCGGGCCATCAGTGTCCTCCACCTCTCACCTCCAGCATGATTGCGTTCTCGGTGCACAGGTCATCAGTGGGCAGTGAGTTGGCATGCCAGCGCAGGCGTTCGTCCGGGTTGCTGAGGTACTCTGTTCGCGCCAGGTCGGGCCGGTACGACACGGCCGCCTGCTGCAGGTGAGCGCACCAGTTGCTGAACAGGCTCTGTCGCAGCTGCTGGTCGAAGTAGCCGGCGTACGCGAGGAAGGCGGCCGACAGCAGCACGTCGCCGATGATGGTCAGCATCTGAGAGCGGAACGTCTCGCTCGTGGCCAGCCAGCGCTCGCGCTCGATACTGAGCGACTTGAGCAGCGCCATCGAGCGGTCCACCTGGCGACAGGAGAAGGAGTGGATAGTGGTCAGTGATCAGACAAATAATGGGAACACACAAATAATGGGAACAAAGGTGCACGACAAATGTTAACGAAATATCAAAAGCTGAACGTGGGACATAACAATAACAAAAAGGTGAGTTTTCAGAAGCATTCAATTGATTATCGGACACAAACATCTTTTTGTAGACTGATTCGACAAGCCTTTTAATATTTTGCCGCCCATGATATTTGTATTAAAATGCCATCCGAATTATTGAAATTCAATGAAGCTAAAAAGCGGTTGCACAGGCTCCCACAGTTAATCAGAGACGTTCAGTAGTGCGCTTCCTGGCAGTGGTCGCCTGCCGTCGTCTACCACTCACCTTGGCCTGGACGCTGGCCAGGTCGGTTTTGATGGCCTNATTAATGACGTCTTAGGAACGAAAATCGTCACCATAGATGAAAACTGCAATGGGCGTTTAGCGTTAGCAGCCTTGACTCGATCACGTCCGGAAAACTGTAATAAAACCTAAAAATTAGAAAGTGATAAATGTAAATAAAAATGTATGTTCCCCGATCAGTTTTGTCTCAGAAATACAAAAAAGTATTAATTTTTTCGCATCTGGTCAAACAAAAGTTCAAAAAAAGTGGATTTGAAAAATGACGTCATGAGTTCCTAACACTTTCGGAAGTCATCACTCAGTCAAAATCAGAGATATTGCTTTAAAATTATGTTTGAGTATTGTACATACTCAGTTCTCTCACAAATATTCCGTTTTTTAACATCTTTAAAATATGTAATTTGTAGACATTTTCCCCAGAAACCAGTTTTTACTTTTGATGGTCAAAAACCCAAAACTTTGCAAATTTGACATTTTCATTTGAAAGAAAATTTCATTTTCCATCTGTTCCGTTTTTTCAAACAATTTGCTTCAAAACTATACGATTTTTTTCTCAATATTTACCGTTTTTACCAGCATGACGTCACTAAAACGGCATTATATCCTAAAGCACTATACCAATTTTAATTTAAAAAACGCAGGATACGTATAATATTTGTTAACTCAGCTACTGAAAATTTCAGCAAGATACGCTCCATATGTAAAAAGTTATTCAAGAAAAACCTCAAGGGGCCAGTCAGCCCCCCCCCCCCGTAAGGCGAGGGTTTAAGGGACACTGTCAACTTAACATTATATTTAATGAGATAACCATTTTGCGTGATTGGAATTTGAAATTATGTATGGTTAAGTTAAAACAACCACTGAGGTCGAATCACAGAGAAATTTGAGTTTGGTTTTCACATCTGTAACATCCCCAGTCCCTAGTTTATTTGAACGGGGACCCTGATCCGATGTCGTCGTCTCTATTTACTGAATGTTGGATACAGTCGACTTGCTTTACCTTTGGCCATACATTAGCCATACACTAGTCACATTTATGGCAGCGTGAAGGTTTTCTTTATTCCCAAAAATTCCTTCATATGACGTCATCAGCCCAAATATTACAACTTAATATTTTATGAAGTTGAGAAATGTTTGTGAGAAACAAATGTCATAATCGTGTTTGGCAGCAATAACTTCATATTAAACACCACAAGCGGCATACATTTGAGAACTTTTTGGAAGGTGGCAGTGTCCCTTTAAAGAAGAAATGCGTCTAGAGTCCATTTGTTCAATTTCATACTACAACTGGCAACGTCATGGCTACGATGGCAGCGGCCATCACGTTGTTGAACGCGGTGTTAGCGAACGCGCTGAGTTCGTCACGGGAAGACCGAAGATGTCCAGGCAAGTAGGGTTCGTGATGTATGCATCCCTGGGTTGAGGGATGCATACATCACGCCGCCATATTATGGCCGCCGCCATCGTAGCCATGACGTTGTCAGATGTAGTATGAAATTGAACAAATGGATTCTAGACGCATTTCTTCTTTAAAAGAGGTTGATTCTGTATCATTAATTTGTAATGAGCTCAAGAAATGGTTCCATAATTATTAAACAGTGATCATATCGCCTAAATCAGTAATTGTTTTCCTGTAATGTATAATATGCTTAAACTTGCATGCCAAGCATTGTAAAACCATGTCCAGGTATGTCGGGCACGTAAAACTTTCGTTTCTAAATTCTGCCGGCCAACAGGAATTGCGCGATCGGGTGGTGCAGGTCAGGACCAGCGCAACAAGCTCTGCTTAGCGCGGGTCCTGACCTCGGAAAGCCATACATACAAAACATTTGGACTAAATTTATAAAAACAAATATTAAAATGTTTTAAAAAATTGGCGCAATAATCCATCGTGAAAACGGCTATGAACAGAAACATTATATCAGCACTGCATAAAGTTGTATAACAATTTAGTGACTTCATCCTACAGAGCGAAAATGTCAGAAAAACCACTAAATGACATTTTCCCTGGATATGGAAAGTTGCTTTCAAGTGAGCTTGCAATCTAGTGTTTGCAGCCCGGAGTTATGTTTTGCAGTCCCAGAATGTATTAGATATTGCACGGTTCCAGATGTGGCATAAGCTGAACATTGGAATCGCTAAACCAGGATCAAGGCAAGTTCTGGACGCACATCGAACCGGATTTACGCATTAGTCGAGCTTTTCTTCTCCTTTGTAAGGTCCTATACCTATACGTATACCTATACGTATACCTTTACGTTGCTTAGCATTGTTTGTTTCGATGTTATGATCAAACGGCCGATTCCCCGAATACAATTGCTTTCAACTGTGAAGTTACGGAAACTGTTTGCCACTTCCCGACTGTTTGCGTTGGATGGCGTTACGCGTCTTTCTAAGATACTCTATCATTTCTTAGAAGGCAGAAGCGATCAGCTGTTGCATCATGCATAAAGCGGTAGCCACTACTTCTCATGGAAATCGTACTGCTCTTGTGCCAGTGATAACCGTCCCTGCTATCGGGAAGTGTACTTTCCAGTAGCTCACCTCTCGGGAAGAGTGCTGTTCTTACGATCACACGTCACGCTACCGACGGCCGTCACATATGACGTCCAGGCACGGGGGGCGAAATCGCCCCAGATGCTGTCTGGCCAAGGAATGTTATAACGTAATTTCAGTTAAATATGTGTACTGACATTCCCCGTTGCTGGCACTGCCCGCCACCAGCTCAAGAGCTTTTCGTTACGCCTTCTGTTGCTTCCATCCTGTTTTATAAGTGTCTTGCTGTGCATGTAAGTGTGAATGGTGCAGATGTGAAATATTGCGGTCATGCACAGTCATGCATTACATTATTCACCTATCGCCACTGTGAGGCGCCGCCACCGCCACTGCCAGAAATATGCCTATAGTGTGTCAGCTGAATAATGCGCTGAGTTGAATAGCAAACGCGCCACTGATAGCATACCATGTTAACAAACACCGCCAGCCTGGATCCTGGTCAGACGCACGTCAGACTACCAGCCAGCACGCGCGTCACATCAGCAGCCAGCACGCGCGTCACATCAGCAGCCAGCACGCGCGTATCACTATCCGCAGCCTAGACGACGCGCGTCACATTCAGCAGGCTGCCACGCACGTCACATTTCAGCAGCCAGGCCATTTGCGCGCGTCATATCAGCATCCAGCAGCGCGTCACATCAAGCAGCCAGCACACGAGACGTCACATCAGCTCAGCCTAGTCACGCGCGTCACATCAGCCAGCCAGCACGGCGCGTTTTACTCATATCAGCAGCCAGCACGCGCGTTATTCATGAATCAGCAGCCCAGCATCTTGTGCGTCACACAGCACCAGCGGTCTGCACTCCACCATCAGCAGCCAGCACGCGCGGTCACATCCAGCTCAGCCGGGCTATGCGCGTCACATCAGCAGCCAGCACGCGCGTCACATCAGCAGCCAGCACGCGCGTCACATCAGCAGCCAGCACGCGCGTCACATCACCGACAGGCGTCACGCCGATAGTGTTCGTCGCAGGGCCTACGCTAGCATGGGGGACAAATCCCCTCCAGTGTCTTAAAATCCCACTAGTGGAGCGAAAATATTCCCCCAGTCTACAGTTGAAAAACATATTAAATATCCCAACTTCAATCAAGGAAATATACATTTATATAATAGCCGTTTTCACGATGGCTTATTTTGCGCGAAATGTTTTAAAACATTTTAAGATGTTTTAAATGTTTCAGTGGTAGCCGTCTTCACGTATGGGCTATTTGCGAGAAATGTTTTAACCCTCACCGCATGGGACCGTAGGCGAGGGTAAAAAACATTTTTCGACAATTGTGTCCATCGTGTAACGCAGCTACTACTAAACAAAATTAAAAACATTTTAAAACATTTTGAAATGTTTTAAAACATTTCGCGCAAAATAACCCATCGTGAAAACGGCTAATTTGTAAATCATCTGTAGCAGCAGACGTGACCTGGTGACCTGACCTGAGATGACCTGAAGTAATTTTGTACATAGTGTTGGCAATGAATGTCCAAACAGCTGTAAAGAATTTAGCGGCGCTGCACGCCGCCGTTTTTCCACTATTCCGGAAAAACCTCAGGGGGTGTCAAATGACCCCCACCAGGGCGACGGTTAATGAAATCGCCAGTCTACATTAACTGTCTTTAAGTCTTTAAGTATCGTCGTCTTTAAGTCAAGTAAGACTTTAGGGTCATACTTTGTCGTTACTTTTAATCAGGTTTAGCAGTTATAATACAGTTATACAGTTATGCAGTTATATAGCAGTTATATAGTTATATAACAGTTATACAGTTATAATTGTAAGGCTTTACATGAGTGACCATTTTTACTTTACATGAGTGACCGAATTTCATACCACACTTGGGCCGGAATAATTATTTGGGACCTCAGTCCGTGCTGGAATTTCCGTCCTCGACCTTCGGTCTCTGGCGGAATATTCAGCTCAGACCTCAGTCTCAAAGAATTATTTTACCGGCCCCGTGTGGTATTATATAATACCGCATGAGGCCGGTGTAAATAAATTGTCGAGACTGAGGTGCTTTCTTGATTTTTGAACGGAGGCGAAAGGCGAAGGTCAAAAAATGAAGAAAAGCACAAGTCTTGACAATTTATTCCGGCCGAGGTGGTGTACTGATTTTTACCATATGCGCGTAAGTCATTCAATGTTGTTTTTTCATATTTTTTCAATCATGTTTTAATTATAACGTAGGTCCTTACCAGAGCCAAGAAATTGATTCCTTTATAGTTAAATTTTGACTCGATAAAATTTGAAGAAGCCTTGGAAGCAAAATTCGACTAAAGCTTAGAATTCCAGTCAGAATTTTATCACACACACTGTTTTCACGCGCTCTGGTACAACAAATAAGCGTAAATACAAATTTGGCATTTCCCTCTGTGGTAAGGACCTAGTCGCGATTGGGACATATACGGAAAACCCACTAAATGCCGACTGACGTTCATACGCTGCATATGGTAATATAAAATACCACACAAGGCCGATACATAATTTATTTAGCACCGAGGTCGTTGTTGGATTTTCCGCCCGAGACCGAAGGTCGAGGGTGGAAAATCCAACAACACCCGAAATAAATATCAGGTGTACGGTGGGGCATATCTGCCAGAGAAGAGTCGAAGGGCCTGTTCCCGTTGCGCCTCCAAGTGCCTCTAACCGCCTCTAACCTCCTCGGTCGTTCTCGTGGCTGCTATGAGTTGCTCTAAGCTTATCCAACTGCGCCCGAAACCTCCTCTGAACTCCTCAAACCTGCTCCCGATCTCGAGGTGGACAACCGGAGGAGGCTGGAGGAGTACATTTATGGCGCGGCTAATACATTTATGAATGTCAACAGATACCCAACCTTCGACCCAAACAGCTGATACCTCCTCTAAGCTCCTCCGGTCGGCGTGTAACGAAATGTAATGCTCCGATAAGTAAAGACCTCGAAAAAGCAACAGTTTAGCTGTTACGAGGGAGACAGCCAGACCTTAGGCAAGGGGTTAGGGCACGGCATGCCCAAGGCCCCTCCGGCAAAGCCCCCCCCCCCCCTGAAAAAAATGGCGTGAACAAATATTACCAATGACTTAGGTCACTATGCATTGCAGGGTTCCTAACCTAAAAAGTCGCAAACAGGGACGTCGCGGATTATATTTTAGTGTGAAAGTCGGTCCAATAAGGGGAAACGTGTCCCCTTTGCCCCCGGGTTGATATCTCGCAAAAGTTGCCAGATAAGCTGTTGCTTTTCGGCAAAGGCCCGGGAACAGGGGGCAGCAGGGGCTCTTGCCCCCCCCCCCCAACTTTGATACCGCGGGGGCGGCACCCCCCTCCCCCAACTTTGGCGTTGCTGATCTTAACGTTCCGTAAACAAATATATAAAACATCGAAGTGTGAGTTTTTTGAAAAATTATGCAAACATCACAGTCACACTTTTACTCATGTGTACTTTGACATTTTTTTATTTGTCAGCGAGGTTCTGTGTAATAAACCTGATGCAAAAAGCCCAGGGTCGTCGCCACCGGGGGAAGGGGGACGGTGGCGAACTTCCCAGGATCGCCTTATCAGTAGCTTACAAATCTTCTTCTTAAACGTCAAAATGCCTTCCAAATGAGTTTTGCGTCAAATACAACGTTGGTGGGCCAAGAGACACGTCTCCTG
>VOPJ01004958.1:39107-80940 GCA_014673585.1 Semibalanus balanoides | reverse complement strand
GGTGGCGAACTCCCCAGGATCGCCTTATCAGTAGCTTACAAATATCTTCTTAAACGTTAAAATGCCTTCCAAATGAGTTTTGTGTCAAATACAACGTTGGTGGGCCAAGAGACACGTTTCCTGATATGCAACATGACCTACTTGGGTCACCACTTGACCTTTATCTGAGTTCATTTTTTTAAAGTTGACCTAACGTGATAAAAAATAAGACATTTAAATGCGCCTTGATGAGACAAACACAATGGCGTAAACGGTATTGCGTGATCTTTATGAGATAAAAAGAAGTAAGAAAAAATATTACTTTTATGACCTATAGGGCCTAAACTAAGGTCTAGTCTTAGGGCATTTCGTTAGTTGCAAATTCCAATGGCTGTCGTTTGTTTTCGTTTGTTTCTACGTTAACCCGCCATTGGCTAAGGGGGGGGGGGCGAAAAACGCCCCCTCAGAGATTTTCACAATAGCTCACAAACGAACAGAGTTATCAGCGAGAAACTTTGGGTACCTTAACCTACATCAATTTGACGTCTACAGTGCAAAATTAGACAATTTCAACAAAATTGTTCGCATTATATTAAATTTAGTGACGTCACTACACAATACTTTGACGCACATATCAGCTAAACTCTAACAGGCTATACAAAGACCATTCCTTAAGCAAAATGCAATTCAAAAACGTAGAGAAAATAATGCAAATGCAGCAAGGGGTGAGAAAGGGTCGTCCTCGGATAAAAAAATACTCCCGCAAAAGAAAAACAAAAATCCCCTCAAATCACATTTTTTGTATAGTTTACAAAAAAAGGTTAGAGATATGTTTAGAAGAACCACATGATGTGCAATAAGCCCGAGACCGCGAGAGTTCAAAGCATATTGTATGTTCTAAAGTTATTGATCTGCTCTCTTAGTATGAATACCTGCATGGACGTCAATTTTTTAAAGTGCGTCTTGGAGGCTTTTTGGACGCCAGATTTCAAACAAATAAAGTGGTACCAGGACTGGTATTGCTGAGATCGTAAAGACTGGATAAAGCAGAGTGCTATTTTGTTTTTTGTATTTAGTCTTTTTCTCATTTTGATCTTTTAATGACTGCTGACCTTGAACTTTATATCGTTTTCAGGTGTGCAAAAATAACTGCTACAATCGATTTATGATGCGTAAAATAACACATAAAACATGGTGTAGACGGATGATTTGTAGCAATAGTGACTGATTTGACCTTGATCTTGACCTTCGACTTTGGCGCTTACAATTTTCAGTTTTGCTTTACGGGAGATGTGCATAATACCTTTGAGAGAACTTGTGCCGCGAATAATAGTGCGTCATATAACGGCTTCGGATGGAAAGTAAGGACGAAAAACTTTCGAATAGCGCTAACATGGTGACCTTTTCACCTTGACTGGGTGACTGACGGCTGACAATGAACCATACATTGTATGAAAAATTTTCGCGTACGCTTTAAGAACTGGTCTCATTGAGAGCTTTCGATGTCGCGTCTTCGTGTGAGTCTCGCTGCAGTTATTTGTTCGGAACGATAACGAGGGGGCGAAAAACGCCCCGACCGCTTCGTCCGGCCAAGTGGCGTTCGGCTGGAGACCCCAGCCATTGGGCCCCAGGGTTATATGCATTAGCTGCAGTTAAGCAAGTGGTCATTGGTTCAGAGGGGAAAGTACTTCGGTCATTGCCACTAAATATACGTTGTATTGAATTTCGTTCAAGTGTTTTAAACTTGAGCATTCATTATGGAATTTCCCGAGGCTCCAGTTGAAGAAAAGTCGAAATCGGACGAAAAGATGGGTTGGCTAGCCAAATTTGGTTTTGCCCCCCCCCCAACTTTGAAATCGTTCCCGGGCCCCTGGATACTGGTTTGACCTCCCAGCTTAAAGGTCACGGATGTTAGATATTGATCCTGGCTATCATCTGAGACCTCTTTGGAAAGGATACGGCAATAAATTCGGGACAATATGCTTTAGGTACCCCGTCGTTTGACCTCGAATTTGACCTCAGAGGTCAAAGGTCACGATTGATTTCACGGCCACGGAGGTTAGATATGGACCTTGTCTATCATCTGAGACCAATTTGGAAAGGATCCGGCAATAAATTCGGGACGTTATGCTGTACCAAGGGCGGATCCAGGGGGGGAAAGGGGCCCATGGCCCCCCCTACCCAAAGCATCCCAAAATCGGCGCGCAAATTTGACAGCATTTGCTGAGTTTGTCGGTAAAACTAAGCAACTGTTTACTAGGAGAAAGGTTTGGTTTTAAAGGTCAGTTAAGGTCGGATACATAAGCAAGCGAAGTCGATGAGTTTTCCGAATTATCGATAATTTGGGATTTGGCCCCCCCAAAATCAGGGTCAAAATCCCACTTGCTGGATCCGCCAGTGTGCTGTACTGTACCCCGTCGTTTGACCTCAAATTTGACCTCCAAGGTCAAAGATCATGACTGAGGTCACGGTCACTGACGATAGAATATGAACCCTAGCAATCACCTGAGAGTTGAGACCACTTTGGAAAGGATCTGGCAATAAAGGCAATACATTCGGCACGTTATGCTGTACCTCGTCGTTAGACCTCGAATTTGAACTCCAAGATCAAATGTGAAGTCATCAGACGTCTGTGACCGTGACTTAATCGTGACCTTTGACCTTGGAGGTCGAATGCCTGGCCAGTACGGAATGTTTTAGGCTATGTTCTGACTTCTGAGTTCTGACCCGTTAACAGAACACAGCCGGTGACGCCTGGTGACTGATCTTGGTACTAATAAACAGCCGAGGTCATGTATGTAGAGACATCTAGTGGCTATATTCGAAACTAGTGAACAGCTGGTGAGATGTTTTGATCCGTTCCCAGTTTTCTAGCCATATCGTCATCAAGGATCATCCGATCGGAGAATTATACAATATGACGTCATAGGCTTGAAGGTTTCGTGACGCAGCGAGTACCGATTTGTATTCTTATGACCGAACTCGTTGAGTTTATGGTACACTGTTTGTTGTGCAGCATGTTGAAAGTCCTCATTTATCCGTTGGTCTTGGTTTGAAGTTTGCATTTATCTGTGCAAGGACATAATGACCCGTTTGACAATTCGTGATCGAAAATCGTAGGCCACGTGAGCATCAACAAAGGAAATGCAAAGGCGGGTTTCCAAGTCATCTTCCTATTGGTCTAGGATTCCTGCGGATCCCTGACGTCATAGGAAAGAGCCGCTTCGATATGGAATGGTAGTAACATTCACAGCCATGTTATTGCTTGAAATGTCAGAGGAGAGAGGAGGTGCAGGGAGGTTAGGTTAGCGCAGGGGAAGGATATGATTCAAATAAATATTAACCACTTCATGGAGTGTAGAAAGTTGTTTCAGTTCAGAAGCAGACGTTCAAGGTAAGACGTTTTTTATCGTGTCTTTTTTTAGTATCTTAGTCGCAACACATCGGCATTAGTCACAGTGGCTGATTCACGGTCGGGCGAATTGGTCAATTGTTCCCCCGTAAACCGCGTGAAATCGGTTCAAAATTGACCCATTTCCTGATGAAGAAGAAAATATATTTTTTTTTAATCAGGAAAGTTTGTTTATTATATTAGCTACCAATGCCTAGGCAAGCAAATCTGATGCGTTTTCAGAATTGTGAGACTTGGGAATTGCTCCCCCCACACTCCCATCCCTGGATTTCAATTTGTATTTCTAACTGAAGGTTATGTTTTACTTTTCATGGGATTGTTCTTTAGAAATGCTTTAGAAATGAATGCAGCATGGTTATGTGCAGTGGTGGGCATTGTTATCAGAAAATGTAGTTGTGTTACTTGTTACTCCGTTACTCATAAAAGTAGTTCCGTTACTTGTTACTCCATTACTTTGTGACAAATTTAACTGAAGTTACTTTAGTTTGTTATATTGTTATCAGTTACTTTGTTAAACCCTTGCCATGGGTCTGGTGGGGTCATTGTGACTCCCCCTATTTTTTCTCGGGAAAACAGTGGGTAGTGCCACCAAATTTTGTGCAGCTATTTGGGCATCAATTACTCAATCTTTGTCAAATTTTTGAACAAATTTCATCTCATTTCAGGTCACCAGGTGACGTCAAGTGACCCTACCTCACAAAATATTTGTGATTGTACCAAAGCGCGGGCAAAGCCACAGTCTTTGTCCGAGAAATTTGTGACTTGATGATTGTAAAAAAGTCATAAATACCTACAATTCGTTTTTCTCTGATTTTTGTTGTATCAGTGACCTAAGATCAGGCAAATTTCCTGACCTCCCCATAAGTGAATGGGAAAATAGCAAATGCTTCCTATTCAGGGATTCAGGGATTCCTATTCATGCATTGGATCTGACCAATTCCTTCAGAATCATGTTATTTTAGCTTATTCTTGATGCCTAGCTGCAATTGCTGCTCAGTGACCTCTGAAAGGTTTTCTGCGGTCATCAGAAATGTTTTGCTAATAACTCTTGATATAATTAAGATATAGGTGACTGGTGAGCGGATGACACCACTGTTTGTCTCGTCGAGTCACATCAATCAATTTGCAACATGACCTACCTGGGTCACCAAATGACCTTGACCTGAGGTTAAATTTTAAAGTTGACCTAACCAGGTCACCTTTAATATGTTTCAAAGTGCCTCAATAAGAAAGAAAAAAGCATGATGGTGTTAAAATCATTGCTCGACCTTTATTAGGTAAAAAGTTCTTTGTGAAAAACAGTTTGACCCAAAATTTTATTTTGTATCTTTGTTGACCTCTGGAGCTCAATACTATTGACCTGAGCTAAAATTGGAGAAAACGCGGGCGAATGCATTTTCGAATTTCGATAGTTTTGTATTACCTCTTTCCGTTTGTTTCTAGCTATCACAGCTCCTGAGATATTTGTGGGTGACCAAAGCAAAGTCTTAAAACTGGAAAAATTTGCCTCTGGCGACCTCAATCCTCCATATTGACCAAGTAAAATAAACACTCGAAGTAATTTTGAACGTCCATGTCAAGAGCTTTCAAATGCTCTTTTCCGCGTCTTTCTAGCCTATTTAGTTTTCGAGTTGATGGGGGTCGTTTTGACCGCCCCATCCCCCCACATCATGGCAAAGTTATCTCAGAGGGCCATCAGGGCGCGGGTTAACCCGCGTGGCGTAAAGGGGGGGGGTAAATATTACCCTCCCCCTCCCGGGTTTTCTCAATAACTTTACAAATATAACTGATGTCGACGCCAAAGTTTTAGTACCTTATTCAGCATCAATTTGACGTCTTCCCCAAAAAATTCATCGAAAATGAATCAGAATTGTGGGAGATAATGACGTTTTGATGACGTCATGTCGTGCCATTTTGGGTGGAAAAACAATATATGTTTGATGCATCGTAGAAAATCGTTGATGTAAATGCAAATTGCAAACGATAAAGCTGACTTCAGGAATTAAATGGATCTGTCGGTAGCATAAGATGGCAATCTCGGATTTCGAAAATTTTGGTGTTTGATCCCCTCAAAGAAAAAAAATGAATATTTTCAGGTATTAAAAAAAAAACGAACATATGTGAGAAAAAAAAAACCCCCACAAAAAAGTTTTTTTTTTGCCGGTTTTTTAAGAAATACCCAAACCAAAATTTAAAAGTAAAATCTTTTAATTTTTCAAGTGACTGCTCACCAAGCATAAAGTAGCTAAATAGACGTCATTTTTCAAAATAACGTTTTTTATTCTTTGACCAGATACAACAATATTAAAAGAATGCATTCTTGTATTTATTAAGACAAAAACTTTTGACTAGAAAACATTGCATGTTTATTCATATTAGTCAGTTTTCTTGTTTTACCTTAGATACCTATCTTGACCTTTTATGGGGTCAAGTTGTAAAAATGGTTGCTCTATCGATTTTTTACGTTGGAAAATAACCCTAAAACATGTAATTTTATGCCACAAGAACTTCGTTTTGACCTTTTTGGCTACAAGTGACCTTTTGTGACCTGATCTTGACCTTGACCTTTGCATACAAATTCACTTTTACTAAATGCAGGAGATGTATTACACCTTTCAGAGATTTATGTGCGTTGATAGTCTTAATCAAATGTTTCGAATTGAAAGTATGAACCATTAACTTAATTAACTCGATTTTTTCATATGACCTGACCGTGGCCTGACATTTGACCTAACTTGAAAAAAATCGGGTATGCATTCGATTCGTTTCATAGAGAGATTTTGATCGCCGCCTTGCACGTCTCGCTGCGGTTATTGGTTCGGAAGATACGAGGGGGTAAAATTTACCCCCCCCCCCCCTACGCCGCGCGTTCGGCTGGCGAACCCTACGCCGCGCGGGTTAACACTCGCCAGTGCAGGGGATGAATGTCATCCTGCCCCTTGGTTTTCGGGATTAACTCGCGTTTTTATCGATCAATTGCGATGAAACGTCCATTGCTTTATAATAATTTGACATGTACTCTTAAAATTGAAAACCTACTGCCCATGACCCGTGACCTATAATATGTTTCTCAATGTCACTTCAGACGCAACTAGCGTCTCGTAGTATCGATGCTTTGAACTTTTGCACTTTCCGAGTGTTTGTTGTTCAGGAACATCTGAACAGGGCAAGGTGTCACAGTTCCCGAGATATTTGGAGGTGTTCGAAACAAAGTCATTTACGATATGATATGTGACGGGCGACAGCTACGGTTTCCACTGAAATTGTGACTTTCGATGACCTGATATGACAGTTTTGTTCTCTGGAAGTTTCGTGGGCATTTTTGACGCTGATTTTTTTCCAAATTGACACTCATTTTAAATAATATGTTCCACTGGGGTATGTCTTACACTCACAAGCGGAACTTTATGAAATTGCTCGGGGGGGGGGGGGCTCTAATGTTAATTTGATAGATTTTAATTCAGTCCTTACCATGCAACGCCATAGGCCTAATGTTAAAATTTGACATCATTCGGGGGGCTCGGACCCTCCCCAAAAGATATAAAGTTCCACCCCTGCTTACACTGTCAGCCAAGGTCACTAACTTAGATGACCTAACATGATATTCGTTCAGTAAGAGATCGGTTGTTATATGCTACCTCTATTTGTCCCCGCTAGTGGTCCACGCCAGACATGTGCTCGGATCCCAAAAGTGGATCCCGGAATCTGATCTCTGGAATCTGGATCCCGGATCCACTGGGATCATATATCCATCTTCAACATTGGTCGACGGATCAACCGGGATCCGAGATCCCATGTACTATTTTACATTGAGATCCACTGGGATCCCAGTCCCGCCATTATACAGATTTGTATCTCTGGAACACATATTTTAACCCTATTCCTGGAGGGATGAAAAGTATACGAATCTGTCGGGGGGGCTTATTCGGCCCCCCCCTTCAGATCTCCGGCTGCCATAAGAGTCTCCATAAGATCTACCGACTTGCCAAAAACATGAAACTTGGTGTGTGGGACTAAGGTCGAACAATGAAACTCTATTTGTTCAAATTTTGGTGACCTTATGGGTCATTATCTTTCAAGGATCAAATCCGTCATCAAAAATTATTGTTGCAAAAACATGATTATTTTCAGAACCTTGCCATTATCTCGGAACTATGGCAGCTAGGAGGAATCACGAAAAAAATTCACGTTTTACAACGGTTTAATTTTCTTCACCCGTAAGGCATCAGAAAGACCTCAGGGTCAATGAGTTTGATGTAGCGAGGTCAACAAGATGTTAAAAAAAACTGTGTTTCAGCAAATGTTTGGTTCGTTAATAACTTTTTACTAAAGTATAACAACACGTATATTTGGGTAACATTCGTGTTTCTCTCGTCATTGCGGTTCGAATCATATCAACTTTGTCAAATCGAAAATTTGACCCCGGGTCAAGGTCAGGGTGACGCAAGTCGGTCAAAATGCATATCAAAAGACGCGTATTGACGAGGCAAACATTTTGAGACCACTTGTGGGTCTATATGATGTTCTTGTGACGAGTTATTGCTAAAAAGGTGTTGGTGACCTTGAATGACCTTTCAAAAGGTCACTGACTAAAAAAATCGTCCTTTACATCAAGAAGGGCCTAAGATGACATGATACTGAAATAATTGGATTGATGCAATGATTTAAACCCTCGTTTTTCATTTTTCACCATATACTTTTGGCAAGGTTAGCAATTTTACCTGACATCAGGTCATCAAATATTTAGATATCACCCTGAAACTTTCATCACATATTATTTAGCATGTTTTCTCTCACATATATTCCGTTTTTTTAAACGTCTTGAAAATAAAAAATGCATCATTTTGTGAAAAAAATAAGTTAAAAAAAAAATTTGGATTTCAAAATTCCAAAAAATTTTGAAATTTCGAGATAGCCATCTAAAAGAAGTAATCAATTCTCTACCGATGTTCTGTTTTTGCTAACACTTCTCTTCAACACACAACTCTTCCATGAGTGCTTAACCATGCAAAGATTTTGTGTCAAAACGGCCGAACACGCCCCCCTAAAAACTGTCGTGGACCCCTCATAATAATTTAATTAAGAAAAAAGTACACCATTCGATGCGCAATGAAGTGTTAGGAAAAGCCAGCAAGTTTGAAGATTCTGAGTTGAGTTATGAATGACCCGTACGCGAAAAACCTCAAGGGGGCCGATTCGCCCCCTTTGACAGTAAAGGTAAGCTTAGTGTTAGTACTTATTCGTTGTGAATGGAACTAGCACAGGCGTATGCCTTTTGGTTAGATTTTGTCAAGAAATACTATAATTATGACGTATTTTTAAGTCGGATCCTATCGGATCCGAGATCTGTTACGATCAGATCCATTTTCCTTGTTTATTATGGGATCCAAGATCCGTTGCCAAATTTATTCGAGGGATCCACTGGAATCCATGATCCATTGTTTCATTTTTTCATTTTTTCATTTTGCCATGGGATCCAGTGGGATCATAGATCCAACATTGCGTTTTGTCGAGAGATCCTCTGGGATCATAGATCTTGCTTTTAGATTCATGCACATGTCTGGTACACGCCCGTCCTTTTCACACTGGCCCACTGTCTCAACGCAAAAGTAACGGAGTAACGGACTTGATTATATAGTAATGGAAGTTACTAAAAAGTTAGAAGTTAAAAATTGAAATTAATTAAAAGTGAAAAAGTTGAAATAAAATGTTCAGTTGCATTAGCAAACCTTAAGAACTTCAAGGTACAAATACTTTGAATGTCAAGACTGGTGCCTAGATGCAAAAAATATATATTAAATATTCAGATAAAATATTTAGCCATGGCATTGCACTGCTATGGATACAGCTTAGTTGTGATATATTTATAGCTGTATTTAACAGGCATGGCAAATATTCCAGGTGATCAAAAACATTGACTCGTTCTTGGTGCAAGAGTGACATTGAGGAACAACAGCTACGGATCTGCCCCAGTCTCATAGTAAGTTTGTGTGAGGACAGTTGAATCTGTAAATTTGCTCAGGTAGCTGGGTCACTATGTGCATACAGTTCACTATGATATGGTTCATGGTGCAAATATGTATTTAATTGTGTCAGAACATACATGGATTAAACAGTAAGTACCCTATTGCACTTGATTATCCTCAAGAATGTAGTCTTATGAATTATGAAGCGTCAAATAACCTCGGAGTTGCGGCGCCCGGAAGCCCCAAATCATCATATGAGTTATGAAGCTGTAATGCTATGGAAGGGATATTGGAGAAGTTAACCCTTGCCCTGGAGGGGGTCCCCCTTGAGTTTTTTCGGGAAAAGCGAGAAAACGGTGGCGCCCAATTTGGGATAGCTATTGCCTATTGGGACACCGATTTCCCACATTTTGTGAAAGGTTTAATTTCAGGTCATCTCGGGTCAGGTCACCGGGTCATGTCAAGTTACCTTACCTACAAAAATGTTTGTGGTCGTGCCAAAGCCACAGTGTTTGTCCGATATATTTGAAACTTGCAGGATTTCATAAGGTCATGAGTACCTACAATTCGTATGTCTCTGATTTATGTATCGGTGACCTCAGGTCGATCGACTTCGTGCTCTCCCCATTATGTCAATGGTCAAAATATACAAATGCTTCCTTTTCATAGAATATGCATTGGATCAGGCCAATTCTTTCAGAGTTATGTTATGTTAGCTCATTATTGATGACCCATGTGCAATTGTTGCTCTATGACCTGTGCAAGGTCATCTGAGGTCATCTCAGGTTACCAACATATTTTTGACAATAACTATTGATATAATGAAAATAGTGGCGTGAAAATGACACTACTTTGTTTGTCTCGTCGAGTTGCATCGCCCGATATGCAACATGACCTACCTGGGTCACTAAATGACCCGGTCCCGAGGTCAAATTTTTAAGTGACATAACTAGGTTGCTATTCATATGTTTCCAGGGACCTTGACGAGACAAACACGATGGTGTTAAAATTACTGTTATATGCATATAACCAATACAAAGTTATTTGTGAGCAACTTTTGTGGAAAATGCGCTCGTGACCTTTGGTCACTAAAGTTTTGGTGACCTCTGGGGCTTAAACTATCGACCTGAGCTTAAATTTGAGGAATATATGACGATTGCATTTTTCATGAGCTTTCGGTTGTTCTTTTTTGTTCGTTCCTAGCTATCATAGTTAAATATATATATTCGGGGTTTCTGGAGCAAACTCCTATGCTTGGAAAATTTGACCTTTGATGACCTCTGGTGACCTAAATGTTGACCTGAGTCAAATAATACCCGAAGTAATTTCGAACGGTCTTGTCTAGAGCTTTCTCACATTGTTTCGCGTCTTTCTAGCCCTTGGAGTTTTCGAGTTAGTGGTCATCCCCCTCACCACCAGGGCGAAGTTGTCTCAGAGGCCCAACGGGGTGCGGGTTTTTGACTGAGTTGTACCAGTGATATCCCATGTGGTTGGCATGTTCATGTCCCAAGTGTAAATCCAAGTTCGTATTATTCCCATATCCAAGCTATCCATTTTCATGGTATTTCACTACATACCTGAACATTAGCAACTTATATAAGATCCTTTTACGCTCAATTGCCCAGCCACAATTCAAAGTAAAATAATTAAAATCTTCAAAATTATGTGTTAAAAAGTTACCTGATTCAGCCGTTCAGAGGATTCATATCCTGTTTGAATCCTTACAATTCTGAACCGTCAGCTGTGCTCTATACCCGTTTTTACGTGCCTGGGCACCGTATCGGGCCCGAGCTGTCGATTGTCGATGGGACGGCCGGCCGGCGTGATCCATCGGCCGGCCAGCCGTGCGGTGACCGACACCGTCGGCTCGGCTGTGGCAGGTGACCGGCGGCCGGCTGACGGCCGCTCCCTCCGGCAGGTGTTGACGGGTGAACACAGAGACACGCCGCCATGAGGGGAGCGTGGCCTCGCGCGCCCACCAGCCGAGGCGGCTCAGACGGGGCCGGCCAGTCTGCCCTCACCGACTGTCACAGGTGAGAGAGAGAGAGAGCCGCTTCTGGCTCCTGCTGTGGAGACTTAGCTTTGATAGCTGGGGTCAGTGTCATCAGCCCATATTTTGGCCACAGGCCAGCCTAGTGGGAATGCGGAACATTTGCTGCGGTTAGTATATATCCCGCAGGCGGGTGGACGTCATACTGCATGCGTCTGGAATCTCTTGGCCAGTGCGTATGACGCAAGGGCATCCGTACTTCCGTCATATGCAGAACTGAAGTTACAGACCGGACCGCTGGCCGTGTATCGACATAACAAGCCTTGCCTGCCTGCCGTGCTGTGTCGTCTGTCTATTTATTGACTCCTGGAACTTGGCCGGGCGGACGGACTGGCCTCAGTCGGGTCTGCGACCCGGCTAGGAGTCGAACCTGCTGGACTGCGCAGTACCTGCTGCCAGGAGGCGCGGCATGCGACGGCGCCGGGCGGGGTGATGCACGACACAGGGACATGTGACGGCCGCGTGATACAGGCTCGCTCGCGTCTGCCGTGACGGCCGGGCCGGCCGATCACGCACTGCCGAACTGGCAGGCCATTGATCGGTACGGCGGGGTGACGTCAGGGTGATGTAAAACGGCATTACGTAAGAGGTGCTGGACATTACTCAGCTGTGGATTCACGTTGAGGAAGACCGTTGTGGTGATGTAAGTTTTTTGGCAGAGTGATGGATGAGTCGATCCGCTGGGTGTTTGTTTCCACTTTCTACTTGCGCACCGCAGGGTGTCAAACTGACTTACCGCTGATATACGCTGCTCTTCTTCATGAGAGCGCCGTATTGTAGGTGAGGTATATACCGGTTTGAGGTGCGGAGGTGTATGCTGCCCGTTATGGGTTCGGACCCGCTGACTCTGATCGAGGGCTGATTAAGGCCGGTCGCGGGTCGGCAGGCCGCAGTGCTTGCAGTGTCTGCGAGCGGTGGCGCATATCCTGCACTGTTCCACTTCAAAGTGGGTGCTGCATAATCATGGCTGTGCACATCACAATCCTTACAAAATATTCACATTTGACCTCAATAGATCCAATACTATTTTTCCATAAAAATGCATGTGCTCTCAGAAGTTCCATCAGCCGAGGAGCCCACTTAGAGCGTAACGTTGCTGTGACTGTCATTAGTCATCAGCTGGCGCCATTAGCGCGATATGAATCCAGACAGAGTGCCTATCGGTGATGTCAGCAGCCTGTCAGATGTAGAACAGGGTCTGACCTGGCGCTGTGGGCCGGTCGGTCGGTTACAGCGCGGCGGCGCTGTGGGCCGCTCGGTCGGTCGGCGGTGGCGGTGGCGGTGGCGCTGTGGGCCGGTCGGTCGGTTACAGCGCGGCGGCGCTGTGGGCCGCTCGGTCGGCCGGCGGTGGCGGTGGGGGCCGCCGATGCGTGCGCCGCCGCTGGCTGTGCGTGTGCTGACCTTGAGCGGTATTTTTATTCATGGCGCGCGGCTCCGCGGTCTGCGGGGTCGGGTCGGGTGGCTCAGTGCTCCACGGTACGCTCACCGCTGCTGGCCGCTGGTGCAGGCCTGCAGCCAGTCGTCCGACACAGCCTGCAAAGTCACCAAATGGCGTGAGCAGCAGGTCGCACTGGGACGATCGAGGTGGAGACGCGGCCCGCGGGAGCGACTTACAGCTTGGGTTGAGGACGGCCGTGCACGCGCTTCGCGGGCACCAGACTGACGATAGGCGAGTTAGCCATACAGCCGCCCGGGGGTTAAGGTAGATGTAACGCTCAGTTGTGCGCGCTGGGCAGGGATCACTCATAAGGTTCGTGTCAGATACGTAGCGTGGGGTTGATTACTGTGCTTCCAACATGGTGTGTCTGACGTTAGCGTTGAGGAGAGGTGGAGCCACTCGAATATAGTTCGAGTTTTCGTGTTTCGAGTATTACATTAGCAATATGTTCGCGTGATAATAACTGAGCCGTGGTTGGGTGTATGTTTCTTGGAATATTACCATAAACCATAGTGCATGTTCAATTGGCTCCGCTGCGATTTCCTAGTGGGGTAACCAGGCACGCGAGAGACAATGGAGGATGATTTATTGATATAGAGTTCGGCGAGGCGTGGTCAGCCTGGCTCGACCCGTGGCGGATAGCAGCAGCTGCCTTTTAGTTGCATGGTCACAGTTGTATGACTTGTCTTTGTGAGATTAGTGACCCGTGGAGGGTTTCGAATGATCCCCGCACGTGGACACACACGGAGGCTTTCATAAGCCCGGCAGGCTCTCGCTGTAGGCGAAGACGGGTAGTGTGTCGTTTGTGAGGGGTGGGCGACCGGCGGTCAGCGGGGCGGCGCGGTTTTCTCTCGCACGTGCCTAATGTCCCGCGCTCGTGGCTACACTTTGTATCATACGGTGTCCCACACAGTTGTGACGGTTCTGGTGTGCGCGACCCGGCGGCACGGCCGGGGGCGCCAGGATGACCGGGGTATTTGGGGTGTTGTGAAGGAACCCCCAACGGGAACACGCGGTTCCATGCCAGCAGCGCTGGGGAAGCAGCCCCGGGAGGTTGGTCGGTGTTTGTGTGGAAGGCGGTCGGGCGCAGGTTCTCTTCGCAGCTTTTTTGCGGTGGTATCGGTACCGAGCTCCGCGTCCAGGCAGAACGGAGACCGGCGGCTGGACGGTGGCTTCCGCTGGATCCAGCTGAGCAGTCAGGCTGCCCATTGCTGTCAAACACTGGGAGGAGAATCACTGCGTGAGGTGGAGTACGGGCGTGGCGCGAGCTATAATTGCGGATTCAAGTAGGACCTTGCGGTCGAAATGGCTCGGACCTTGGTGCGATAATCGTAAGCAGAAATCAGGACGCTTTCGGTCGACTCGGAGCTGCACGGTCAAGTCCGAATCAATGAAGGAACCCATGTGCTGAACCTGCGTACAGATATAAGATATCGGCGTGTCCTAAGCGCTGCCCGTTACCCAATCCTATGGTTTGATCCAAGTTAGATATAATGTCCTTCTCCATCGCTGACCTTGTTTGCGAAACTAGTCATTGGGAAAACATTTCCATCAGATTAGTATCCATTGTGCCTTGTATTTACCGCAACTTTCGTCTTGTATATACCGCAACTTTCCTAGAACAACGTCCTGAGTTTGCCAACATCTAATTCTACTCGTATTCCGCCTCCAGTTTTGCACATTCCCCCGACTTTGCAGCCCTGAAGTCTGAACTATTTATAAACAAACATGTTTTTGTTTTTAACCCAATTCCCTCCATGCACCCACAGAGTTTGCCGTCATTTTGCAAATATGGAGCGGGTCTTTGGGTACCGCCGTCGCCGTCGCCCCCCTCCCCCTCGGTTGTCCTTGAGCTCGCGTCGCCACCAACACGCACCTCCGCAGGCCAACTCGGCGCGATTGCGCCACGGCCCTCCTTTGTTGTGATAGGGGCCGTCAGTGGCGCCGCGTCGCTGCCGTTCCGCTATTGGCGGCTGCTCCAACAGCTGCTCCCGTCAGCAGTGCGCTGGGAGATATGGATCCCGACACTCTGCGGTGCAGGCTAGGCTGCTCTGCACAGCGCGATGTTCTTAAACGATGGCACTGTGAAATGTCGTATTGATGTGTTAATATTGTGTCAATGACCTTGTGGCTTTTTAACATTAGAATGCTCTTTAACATTGACAAAAGTTTGTGGGACTGGGAACAGACCAAGCACGAAGCTAGTGAGGCAGTTTCCCTCCAACTGATCAGAGGAAACTCGGTCCGTGCGCTACTTTGTATACAGATCCCAGGCGCTGCTGACTTGTTTTCCCCCCGGCTCACGGCCGTTTCGCTAAGCACACAGCTTGGGCCGCTCTGGAATGGCTCGCGGCGTCGCCACCCTGCCGAGCTTCCTTTGTTCTGTCCCGGTCGGTCCGCCGTCCGCCGTCCGCAGCGCTCGGCGTTCCGTCGTTGGCGAGTGCTCGCTGATCAGCTGTTCGTGTCAGCTGAGCCGCTGGGGGAGGGGGCGGCGCTCGACAGTGGCGGTCCTGAGGCCCACACGGTCTCCGGTATTGATCGTCCGGAGACGCGCCTGGGGGGGGGGGGCTGAGGAGGGGGGAGAGAGACCTTCACTTATCTGGGTCAGGTCAGGACGGAGACTGTGTGCGTGTGGAAGTGGGGACGATAATGGCATGCGTTTGGCTGATTGCCGGCCCGCCACACTGGTGTTGTTCGCCGCACATGGAAAATTACTACCCGCAGGCCGCGCTAGCGCTTAGCACGGAGCTAATTATACCGGATACATACGGAAATAGCTGGCGTCTATTCACGGTGACTGTTTGCCGCGATGTTACGAGGTCAGGGACGTTGCCAAGGGGGGGACACGGGGGCCGTGCCCTTCCCCCTCAGCAAAAAGCAAAACAAATTTACACCAGATAGAATTGGCATTCTGATCCTGACAGATGACAGTGGCCGTCATGCTTTCACTATTCACTCGGAACGAACATTTCACTTTTAACATGGAGCTTAAAACTGAGGTTTCAGGTTACAGTGTTGTAGAGCAGGTTGGAGAGAGCCATTTGAATCATGCCACGTATCTCCTCAAAACTATCGAATAATACGATTTTTACGCTATATACTTGTATTGAGGATCGATGGACTTTTATCGGCGTATGACGGTTATTCCTTTAACGTAAACGTGCCGTTATTATGTACCGGTAAAACGCCCCTACTTAGCCTCCGTCCTAACTGAGCCAAACTGGAAATTGTGAGTTTGAAGAAGCACTGCACTGACATGACAAATGCTAGCCAGGACATTTTTTCCCCTAGGTTTCTCTGGGGTCTTGGCAACATGCTGAGGTAGCTCAATTATTGTTTTTCATCATGGCATTGATTGTGGAATTGTATTTTGCATGAGTGAAAATTGATAAATTAGAGGTGAAAAAGTGGTACCCACTACCCATGCAGATGAATCTTAACATTTCGTCATTTCGATACTCTAACATTCGGTTAAAAAATGTTACGATCCTTATATTTTTAACTACCGCGGTGGCTGAAGTTAGAAGTGGACGTCTTATTCATTGGCCAACGTGAAAAACTGGAAGGTGGCTAAAGATTGGCAACCCAGTCCAAACTTAAGCCAGTCACAATTTCTTTACAAAATTGACCCCTCCCTATTTTTAGGGAAGTGGGTTCCTGGCAATTTTCAACCCCCACAGATCAGCAATGATTTTGACACCATTGCCAATTGTTCTATGTTGGATAGCAGAAAAGTTATTCAAGTTTGAAGATGGACATGGCTAAAGTAAGGGCGTTGTACGGTACTGCACCTGACCGTCAGGCTCCGTTTTTAAAGTTACGGGCAATCTCTGAGGTCGCCATAGCGTCAGTTCGATGATATTTGAGCGAACATAGGTTGTTGCAAAGAATATTTTAAGAGATATAAACCCTCCCTTAAAACTTAAGTCCCCCCTCCCCATTCAAACTTAGTGACCTATAACTCCGGAAATACTTGATACAATTATTCTGGGATTGACTTTTTAAATATTTGGTCTCGCCTTTGTGCTCATTTTGAGCAATATGCATGCCAGAATCATGACATTCTCTCTAACCAGTAACCATCACCACCGCCATATACACAGCCACGGCCGTCCCATCCAGACTTGTAATGACTCATATTGTTTTTAGTCGACTCAAGTCTGACTCAAGAGCCAAAGAACTGACTCGACTCTTGACTCAAGTGGTGTTCAAACAAAATGAGTCAACTCAACTCATGACTCAAGTCTTGCTGTTAAAAAATTGAGTCGACTCAACTTATGACTCAAGTGCAGTTTTAACAAATTGATTCGACTCGTCTCAAAAAAAAACATTTGAGTCGACTCAGTTTGAAGTTCATGAACAAGTTTCATTACTACTTGATGTTGACCTTGAGGGTCGGGGGTCGGGTGTAGGGTGTAGGGTCGGGTGTCAGACAAAATGGCATTCTATCTAGTGTAAATTGGTTTGCTCAGGTGAAGGGGCGTCGCCTCAGTACCCCCTTGGCTTTCCCTGTTTGCATTTGACTTCACATGTTTGAGTCGAATTCAAGCTGACTCACACCGAAAAACTGGCAACTCTGACTCAAGTGCTGTTTCAAACGAATGATCGACTCGACTCTTGACTCAAGTGCCGCTTATTAAATCGAGTTCGACTCAACTCATGACTCATCAAAAATGTCTGACTCATGAGTCGACTCATGACTCAACTCTGAGTCATTTACAAGTCTGGTCCCATCGCCCACGGTTTATTCGCTGAGCGTGCTGGCGGTCAGCGCGGCCTGGCCCGGCCTCCTAACCATCCCTGCCAGCTCTGCGCCGCCTGGCTGGCTCTCGGCCGCCGGCGCTCTGCCCTGTTGTTTGCCCTGCTCGGCTGAACGTTTGGCTCGCCGGGCCGTTTGGCTCCCCTCGGTGGAGGGTGCCGCTGCTGGCCTCCTTAGCAGACTCTGTAATGACGGTCCGGGCTCTGCAGGCCCGGCTGTAGGTATTCAGTGTGCTCGCCGGCCTGAACTGTGGTTTGTTTATGTGGAGGCATGTGTGGTGTCGACATTGGCTGTCACTCGCTCCCTCTCGCACTCCGTCCCCTTTCTTTCATTGGGGTCCGTTCGTTGCTTAATTATTGAATTAGTTGGAAAGGAACCCATGCCATGAACTGTTTAAGTTGTCAAACGATGTAAGGCTTAATATCAATAATAGCCTCGGCGCCAGAAAACTGACAGGTGAAAATATTATCTGACTTGAACTGCAAAATTGGTAGGAACAAACTCAGAGCCTGATGCCATACCTCAACATAAGGTCCACGTGCGCCGCTCCCCCGCCCCTGTGTTCTGTCCCTTCAGCCGCCGCGCCGTCCGGCCGTTCCAATGCTGAGCGGCCGTGGCTGGCTGCCGACTGCAGCGCCGCCCTGGTGGCCGTCCGCTCCCTTTGTCTGACAGCAGCTGGACGGGCCGGCTGCTGTTGCTAGGCGGCCAGCTCGGGCGAGATTGCCGCTATTGTCGGCAGAGCTGTAGTTGGACACTTATTTCCAGTGGATTGTTTGACGATTACTTCAAGGCGAACGTATCGCGACATTGATCGGTGGAGGTTTTACGCCAAGTTTTGTTTCTGTAGTCCGCGGCTGGGCGAAGCTGTCCGTCCTTGGTCAGACCGGTCTTGACAGGAGCGCAGACCAACAGGGTTCCGGCCCATTCGTGCGTAAGCTCGCCGAGCGACTTTCAATGCTGCCCGGCTACCGTCATTCTGTGGTGAGTGTAGAGCAAGGACCGCTGTCACGACTGTGTAATCGAGGATCCGCTGGTAGCTTCGCAGCGGGCCGAAGGCCGAAAAGCCCGTTACGCGATCTGTTGCGAAAAATGTAATATTATGATGGCGTCATTCGCTGGTGACGTCTGAGATAATCCTGATCCGATTAGTTTGTTTTGGCACGTTTATTAAATTGTCTGCTTTCGCTTCTTGTGTACGTAGTCAATGTCCAGTATTGATTATTGATGTTGGAATAACCAGTAGTCCATCAGCTGATCAGTGGCAGTCGAAATCGAAGGTGGTCCGAACGAAAGGTCAGTGAAGTGGAGGGCTGTAAAACATGAAGGCTGCTTAGCGAAAAGGTTCAGAATTTGGATTGTGTGAGGAATCAATTCACCATGATATATTATATGCCTGAATGAGTATCTATATATAAATGACATCTATAAACCCAAAGTTACAGGTCCCCCCGTAGTGCCAAAGTTATAATAATAATACAAAATGTTAAGTGCAGTGACAAATACGGCTTAATCACTGCTGCGGAACAGCTACCAAAGATCCACTTTCTTTGCCCTTCTAGAGTTGGACTGCATGCAACACAACTTCCCGGTGACGTTTTAGTTCCACCAGCTGGGGAGAGGTAGAGAGAGTAGGTCGGGTCAGTGTGTCAGCCATACCTAGGTCAGCTTGGTGCCCGCGCTGCAGGTGGATCATGCATCCCACTGAGGTCAGGCGGCCAAGTTCCGGCGCACGACCCACCAGGGTCAAGTTCGGCGTGGTTGTAATATCGGGTATACTCCTCAGAGGTATCGGCGGCCGGCGCGGGTGGCTGGTTCATTGACGCCCCTCCCATCCCCTCCGACTCCTCTATGGCAGTCTGTTGCGCCGCGTCAGTCCCACTGTGCCATCAGAACGTTGGTCGAACGGCCGCTGAAACAGCGTCATCACCTGCTAGTAATCACCTCCCGGCCATAGAGCGGTCGGCTCCACCCCGAGCCGGACGTGCCGGCAATAATGACGCGCTGGCGGCCGACGCCGCGGGCGACGCGGTCGCTGAATAGAGCTGCCAGTTTTACAGTCCACAGGCCTGCAGGCTGGGGACCGGTGGAGCCGAATTTGTGAGGTTTCAGGAGCGTTGCTGAATGCTGATGTTATGCTGGTGTCTTCTGTAGATTTCGAAGATGTAACAGGAAGACGAATTGTGTCCTAACTTACATCACATGTTCGTTAATAATTGTCATTTTGACATTAACACGTTGTGGGCATAACTAATTCATTGCCCATAGGCAGTGCTTCTAAGCTATACGTCACTGTTATTCGGCTTCATTCAGTCTTTCTTTACACATGTATTAAAAGCTCCAGGGACTTGGTTTACTATTTATCTGGATCAAGAAGTGAGAGAATTTGAATCAAATAATGTAAAATATGTACAGTACGGCTTTATGAAAAATGTTATCTCCCGCCGATTGGTGGTGATTGATGGTGCCGCCCTGCTCGGAGAGCACCAGCACTAATGCTGGTGATTTTCGAAAATCACAGCCCGCTGGAACCCTCATTTGGGCCAAAGCTCATGCCTACACGCACCGATACTTCCGGAAACAAAGGCCTCGTTTCCATGGCACCAGGTAATCCGAATTTCCTCTCGTGGTGACTTCTGTAATTTTGTCATCGCACAATGGAAATTAAAATTTACCTTCATATATAAACGGGACTAATAACGTTCATATCTGACGGTACATTTTGAGTTCCCTTGTGTGGTGACAAAATGACAGAACTCACCACGAGGGGAAATACGGATTGCCTAGTGTCATGCAAACGCGGCCAATGTCCTTCAAGCTACAGAAGCCTACAAACAAAAGTGTAGCCCTCGAACGCCGAGTGGTGGTGCCGTGCTAAAGCGCCAGGTCCCACCGCCTTTATCACATGCGCCGGAGCCATAGGCGAACAGCCTGCTCTATATCGGCTGGCCTGTGTCGGGGCCTTTTGAGCATTCGGTGAGTTCGTCAGCTTGAACGGCACGATTACCAAATGTGTTCTGTGTCCGGGGGTTGGACTGATGACCGGGCGAGGGCAGCCGGTCTGCAGCGCGGTCTGCAGGCGGCTGCCGCACAGTTGGCCGTCCTGCTGCATCCTACCGGGCCAGTCACGGCGCCCGACCCTGCCACAGACTCGGCGGCGAGCCGCGGAGGGTGGCAGTGTGGGCCCAGCTCCCAGGCGCAGCTCAGCTGGCCATCCTGCTGCATCCTACCGGGCCAGTCACGGCGCCCGGCCCTGCCACAGACTCGGCGGCGAGCCGCGGAGGGCGGCAGTGTGGGCTCAGCTCCCAGCCGCAGCTCAGCTGGCCGTCCTGCTGCATCCTGCCGGGCCCAGTCACGGCGCCCGACCCTGCCACAGACTCGGCGGCGAGCCGCGGAGGGCGGCAGTGTGGGCTCATGCTCCCAGCCGCAGCCAGTCTGGCCGTCTGTGCATCCTGCCGGGCCCAGTCACGAAGCCTCGTACCTCTGCACATGACTCTGGCGGCGTAAGCCGCGGAGGGTGGCAGTGTGCCCACTCCCACACATCTCACTGGCTCGTGCCTGCTGGCATCGCTGCCTGGCCAGCCGGCGCCCGAGTCCCCACAGACTCGGCGGCGACGCGATGGTGCAATTGTGCCCCAGCTCCAGCCACAGCTCAGCTGCCATTCCTCTGCATCCTTGATTCTTTTTTGGACCAGTCACGGTCGCCCGAGCCCTGCACAGACTCGGGTGGCGAGCCGCGGAGGGCGGCAGTGTGGGCTCAGCTCCCAGCCGCAGCTCAGCTGGCCGTCCTGCTGCATCCTGCCGGCCCAGTCACGGCGCCCGACCCTGCCACAGACTCGGTGGCGAGCCGCGGAGGGCGGCAGTGTGGGCCCAGCTCCCAGCCGCAGCGCTGTGCCGCACCGCTCGACCCTCGCGGCGGCGGGCAGGCAGGCAGGCAGGCAGGCAGGCAGCCGCAGGTCTGGTGCTGGCTCAGACCGGGACCAGAGTCGGTTGTGCGTGGGGTGGCGGGCAGTCGAGTGTTGTGCGCCCTGGAAGACGGAGAGCGGAGGGGACGGAGGCGCCGCGCAGGTTAACTCCTGGTCACAAGGAGGGGACGGAGGAACCGCGAAGGGGACGGAGGAACCGCGAAGGGGACGGAGGAGCCGCGGAGAGTGGCTCCTGACCACAATACTGCCTGACCTCGCCATGACGCAGGGTAAGCCCCGCAGTGCAGGGAAACGCGATGAGCGTTTTTCTGTGTTTTTTGTACAGCAGGTAAAACGGCGGAAATTTCCTGTCTGTGCTGCAAAATCGACCTTGGTGTTAAAGAGAACTGTAATACTGGCGGCTACGTTGTATTTCTGCGCCAGTGCATTATTTTGCGAGTACCTACTGGTACCGGACCAGAGGACTCACTTTTCAGGCTTGTGGCTACCCGCCCCGCCCCGCAAACCCCCTTCATCTACCCACATAGGCTGCCAGCTATCCGCAAGTACACAGTACACACAAATCAAATTTGGCATTATTATGTCTGCCATTTAATCACTCTTTTTCAATGCTGCACTGTTTTGTGTCTATCTCTGTTCACAAACTGAGGTGCCTATATTTGTTCAAGAATCCCAATCCCCATCAAAAATACATTGTTTCTTCAATTTATGAAAATAATGCTACCCGCGAACTACCCGAATGAAATGATCCCTTGTGCTACCCACTACTACCCACGCGGGTAGTAACTACCCACATATAGTGGGTAGAAAAGTTGCACCTCTGTACCGGACAATGTAGAGCGACCGCAAATTTGCCTGGGTTTTGTGAAGGTTGCTATGTTTATGTTTTAGGTTACGTTGTTACAAATTAACGCTGGTTCAGACCCCATCCCTGGACTCACCATTGGTCTCCGGCAGTGGCTTTGTGGGGACTGGCGTGACGTCCGCTGTTTGTTTGTGTCAGCACTGACCTGATTTTGCTGGCATATCCTTCTCAGACACCGATAGGAATAGGATAGAATATCAGCGCTGACGGCTCACTCCTGTGTCCTAGTGGCGGTCAGCCTGCCAGAAACTGGACGCCTGTGTATGTCAATCCAGCGGTCCATTTGTTTCTGGAGCGACTGATGACCTTTCCACTTCGAGAATCGAGATACAGATATATGGAGGAGAGATGACCCGCCCGAGATGGCCCCATCATTTGTCGAGGTTACCGTGGCATGATGTGCTTTGTTCGGTATCCCACTGGCCTTCACAGGTCATCCCCGGTTCAGGTCGCTGATCCTGATCTCCTTTTCATGGCACGCCGCCTCCGTCCCGCCCCCCGGCCGCGTTCCCACACATCCCGGGTCCGCTCACAACACCCAGCAACAGCTGACTGGGGCCGCCGTCAGCTGTTCGCTGGCTTTGTCCGCCGGCCGACCAGCTGATGGCTCATGGTCGTCCCCAGCCGGCGGCGCCTGGCTGGCTGGGGACGACTGCTTAGCATCACAACAGCCGGGGAGGGGAGGTGGGCCCACCCGGACAGGCCAGGTCCTGGCTCTTTGTGAGCGAGCGGCTGACTCCTGGGCCGCCAGCTGGAGCCTGCTATGTTTTTACTGCCACCTCGGCCGTGTCTAAAAACGGGCCGTGTTTGTGTCCGACTACTGCGGAGCGGACGCGAAAGAGAAGGTGCGAGGGGCTGGCTGGGATGTAGGCAGGGGGCGCGTCCTGATCCTGCGGTCTTGTAGTCTGGCGGTCGATAGATAGTTGTGTGCCATGTGGCGTCGCCAGCGGGGGTGGACGGCCCGGCCCCCAGGATCCCGCCGGAGCCCGCCCCCGTAAATTCGTAAGATGTCAACAACAACTCACCCTATAGCTGTTTCCCCAACCCTTCTGGTCCCTTCCCTGACCCCCCCCCCTAGCCGCCCCCCCCCACACACACTCAAAATGTGGTGACGCCACTGGTGTTGACAGCAGCTGAGCCGTCTCTGTGACCGTGATCCGGGATCGTGCCCTCGTTGATCGTCACCGTCACACGTCGGGAGGCATGTGCGAGTCAGGCGCCTACCAATCATCGAGCACATGCAAATCGACCTGTATTGGGCAATGTCCTGACGATGAATCGATATTGACTCATCGCCGGCGAACAGTGTTGTTGTTCACCGTCAATGCATGTATATCGGACAAGCGTGGCGCGCCCTTTTCAGAGGTGAGGGCCTCTGTAACGGGCGTGACCTGCCCTTTAAGGAGGTGAGCGGCTCTGTAACGGGAACAGCCCGCCCTGATGGGAGAGGAAGAACTACGTGACAGGGATGAACCGCCGCAATGGAAGGTCAGGGGCCGTCCAACACGTGAACACTTCCCTGTACTGGACATGATAGCCGAACGAGAGCCGCATGCGGAGCTAAGTCTGCCCACGGCTGCCTCGACCTCTGTGTTCGCTGCACACACACGATCGCTGTACCGGCGGGCCATCTATATTCTATGGCCACAGCGAACTCTCTGCCCTGCAGTGATCGGTTGGAGGCACTGGAATGACCTCCGGGAGCGGTGGACAGTTTAGCGGGCCATTCTATAGCTAGGCTTCCACGCTTTTCAGTGATCAAGCCGCCGCGGTCACTGCACTGGCCTCCAGGCTGCGGTGGATCCGTCATAGTCCAACCCTGCAGGGTCAGCGGGGCTCAGCCTTCACTGCACTGGCCTCCAGTGCGGTGACCGTCTATAGCTCCACACCCTGCAGTGTCACTGGCCAGCTGGTCACTGCACTGGCTTCCAGGTGCGTGACCGTCTATAGCCACACCCTGCAGTGTTCACTGGGCCAGTCTGGGTCACTGCACTGGCCTCAGTGCGGTGGCCGTCTATAGCTCACACCTGCAGGTGGCAGCTGGGCCAGCCTGGTCACGCATGGCTCCCAGGTCGGACCGTTATAGTCTCCACACCCTGCTGGTCAGCGGGGCCAGGCCTGCACTGCACTGGCTTCCATGGTTGACGGTGGACTGTCTATAGCTCCACACCTGCAGTGGTCAGCGGGTCCGCCTGGTCACTGCCCAACTGGCCTCCAGGTGCGGTGGCCGTCTATAGCTCCACACCCTGCAGTGGTCAGCTTGGGCCAGGCCTGGTCACTGCACGGCCCCAGGCGTAGACGTTATTAGTCACACCCTGCATGGTCAGCTTGGGCCATGGCCTGGTCACTGCACTGGCCTCCAGGTAGCTGGTGGAACCGTCTTATATCACACCCTTGCAGTGGTCAGCTGGGCCAGCCTGGTCACTGCACTGGCCCCAGTGGTGACCGTCTTAGCTCCCACACCCTGCAGTGGTCGTGGCCAGCCTGGTCATGCCTGGCTCTCCAGGTACGGTGGATCCTTCTATAGTCCACATCCCTGCAGTGTCAGCTGGGCAGCCTGGCACTGCATGCCTCCAGTGCGGTGGACGTCTATAGCTCACACCCTGCCAGTGGTCACTGGGCCGCCTGGTCACTGCACTGCCCCCAGGTGCGGTGGACGTCTATAGCTCCACACCCTGCATGGTCGCTGGGGCTGCCTGGTCACTGCCCTGGCCCCAGTGCGGTGGACGTATGCTCCACCACCCTGCAGTGGTCAGCTGGTGCCACCTGGTCATGGCACTGGCTCTCCCCCAGGTGCGGTACCGCTATAGCCACAACCCGCAGTGGTCGCTTGGGCCAGCCTGCACTGCACTGTCCTCCAGGTGCGGGTGGGACCGTCTATAGTTTCCACCCCTGCCAGTGGTCAGCTTGGGGCCACCTGGTCACTGCATGCCCCGGTGCGTGACCGTTCTTACTCCACACCCGCGTGAGTCAGGCTGGGGCTCAGCCTTGGGCATCACTGCCCCAGTGCGGTGACCGTCTATAGCTCCACACCCTGCAGTGTCAGCTGGGCCAGTCGGTCACTGCACTGCTCCATCGGGTGGACCGTCATGCTCCACATACCCGTGCATGTCACTGGGCCGCCTGTTCACTGCACTGCCCCCAGTCGTGACCTCTAGCTCCACACCCTGAAAACGTGGTCAGCTGGGCCAGCTGTCACTGCTTTGGCCCCAGGTGCGGACCGTCTATAGCTCCACACCCTGCATTGGTCACTGGGCCATCCGGTCCACTGCATGCCTCCAGGTCGGTGACGTCTATAGCTCACACCGCAGGGTCAAGCCTGGGGCCAGCCTGGTCACTGCACTGGCCCCAGTGTGCGGTGGACCGTCTATAGCTCCACACCCTTGCTCAGTTCAGCTGGTGCCAGCCTGTCACTGCACTGCCCCCGGTGCGGTGACCGTCATAGCTCCACCACCCTGCAGGGTCGCTGGGGCCCACCTGGTCACTGCACTGCCTCCCAGGTGCGGTGGACCGTCATGGCTCCACACCTCAGGGGTCACTTGGGCCCGCCGGTCACTGCAGGCCCCCAGGTGCGGGGACGGTCTATAGTCCAACGCTGGCAGTGTCGTGGGGCCACTGCATCACTGGCCCCGAGGTGCGTGGACCGTCTTATAGTCCGACACCGCAGTGCAGCGGGCCAGCCTGCTTCACTGCACTGGCCCCAGGTGGGTGGACCGTGCTATAGCTCCACACCTGCAGTTGTAGCATGGGCCCCTGGTCTACGCACTGCTCCAGGTCGTGGACCGTCTATAGCTCCACACCTGCGTGGTCAGCTGGGCCAGCCTTGGTCACTTGCACTGCCCCAGGGCGGTGGAGCGTCTATGCTCCACACCGTGCAGTGGTCAGCTGGCAGGGCCTGTCACTGTCATGCTCCAGGTGCGGTGACGGTCTAATAGTCCACACCCGGCAGTGGTCAGCTTGGGGCCAGCCTGGTCACTGCATTGGCCTCCAGTTCGGTACCGTTATGCTCCACACCCTGCAGTGTCAGTGGGCCAGCCTGGTCACTGCACTTCCTCCAGGTGCGTGGACCGTCTATGCTCCACACCCTCATGGTCAGCTGGCCAGCTGGTCATGCACTGTGCCTCCCCCAGTGCGGGACCGTCTAAGCTCCACACTGCATGTTTCAGCTGGGTCCAGCCTGGTCTACTGCACTGCCCCCAGGTGCGGTGACCGTCTATAGCCCACACCCTGCAGTGGTTCACTGGCCGAGCCTGGTCACTCATCCCCAGTCGTGGACCGGTCTATAGCTACCCAATGGTCAGCTGGGGCCAGCCTGGTCACTGCACTGGGCTCCAGGTGCGGGGACCGTCTTAGCTCACACCCTGCAGTGGCACTGGGGCAGCGGTCCTGCACTGGCCTCCGGTGCGGTGGACCGTCTTTAGCTCCACACCCTGCAGTGTCAGTTGGGCCAGCCTTGGTCACTGCACTGGCCCCAGGTGCGGTTGGAACGTCTATAGCCCACACCCTCAGTGGTCAGCTGGGGCCAGCCTGTCACTGCGACGCCCCCAGGTGCGTGGACCGTCTATAGTCCACACCCTGGCAGTGGTCGCTTGGGGTCAGGCCTCACTTGCACTGGCTCTCCAGGTGCGGTGGACCGTCTATAGTCACCCGCAGTCAGCTGGCGGCCAGCCTGGTCACTGCACTGGCCTCAGGTTGCGGTGGACCGTCTATAGCTCCCACCCTGCAGTTGCGCTGGGGCCAGCCTGGTCACGCACTGGCCTCCAGTGCGGTGACCGTTTATAGCTCCACACCCGCTGTCAAGCTGGGCAGCTGGTCACTGCACTTGGCCTCCAGGTGGTTTTTTTTTTTTTGTGAGGTTGTCGTCTAAAGCTCCACACCCTGCAGTGTCAGCTGGGCAGCCTGTACTGCATGGCCTCAGGGTGCGGTGGGACGTCTACTGCTCCACACCCTCGTGTCAGCTGGGGCCAGCCTGGTCACTGCTACTGCCTCCCAGGTGCGGTGGACCGTCATAGACTCCACAACCTGCATTCAGCTGTGGCCCCTGTCACTGCACTGGGCCTCCAAGGTCGTGACCGTCTATAGCTCCACACCCGGCAGTGGTCAGCTGGGCCAGCCTGGTCACTGCACGGCTCCAGTGCGGTGGACCTCTATACTCCACAACTGCTGGTCACTGGGCCAGCCTGTTCACTGCATGGCCTCCAGGTGCGGTGGACGTCTATAGCTCCACACCCTGCAGTGGTCCACGGGGCCAGCCTGGTCACTGCACTGCCCCAGGTGCGGTGGACGTCTTATACTCCACACCCTTGCATGGTCAAGCTGGGGACAGCTGGTCATGCACTGGCCTCCGGTGCGTGTGGACCGTCTGATCCTCCACACCCTGCAGGGTCCATGCTGGGCCAGCCTGGTCATCACTGCTCCAGGTGCGGGGACCGTCGTATAGCTCCACACCCTTGCAGGCGTCAGCTGGCCGTTGTCCTGCACTGCCTCCACGTCTGGTGGACCGTCTATAGCTCCACACCCTGCAGTGGTCAGCTGGGGCCAGCCTGGTCGACCTCCGGGTGCAGTGGCCGGAGCGGCGGAGACTCCGGGCCTTGGAGGGCACCCCACTCCCTCCACTGGCCGCCGCCGCCGGCTGGCCCTGACCTTGGAGGAGCCGCCGACTCGACTCTGTCGCTGACTGTGGTAAACACAGAGGGTGCTGCAACAGCTGCTGCGCCGCCCTGCAACACACCTTCGTCTGTTGCATAATCGGCGACCGGTGGCGCACGCGCGCCCGGCGGCGGCGAGAGGCAGGTGTGTAGCTGGAGGGGCCACGGGAACCGCAGGTGGAGCAGCAGGCGTACCGTCTGGTTCAGGCGTCTGGTGTCCGGGCTGGTCCGTGCGGTGTGCTAGAAGCGGTGTAACGCAGTTAGTAGTTTGGAGCGAGGGTAGGAACGTTTGTGAGGACATACAGACGGAGTTCTCCTGTTTTCCTGGGTGACCGGCTCGTTGGACTGCATTCGCAGTAAGACGGCTTGTTTACCGCATGAATTTAACGCAGTATGGTATCAACATAGCGCCTGTGAGCGAATTTAGTGGTCTGCCTCTTCATAGTTGTGTCGTCTGCTGCACGTCGTGTGTTGGTAGCAGACCCGGATCGCAGGGCTCTTTGGGTAATGGTGTGTGTGTGTGTGTCAATAGGTTCTGCCCTGGCCTGGCGTGGAGTTGTGTTGAAACTAGAGGTGTCACTTTTCATGTCTGTGGCTTCTGGCTTCCCGACCCGCCCCGCAAACTCCCTTCAGCTACTCTTCACTACCCACATGACAGGCTGCCAGCTACCCGTAAGTACACACAAAGCAAATTTGACATTCTTATGTCTGCCATTCAATACCTCATTTTAAATGCTGAACTGTTTTTTTGTGTTGATCTCTGCTCACTAACTGAGGTGCCTATATTTTTTCAAGCTTCCCAATTCCCATCAATGGGCGCAAATTGACCCAAAGGTGTCGGCGCGCCCTTAAACCCCAATAAACAAACAAACAATTACCATCAAAATCCCGATTTTTTTCATATTTTCAATTTATGAAAATTCTGCTACCTGCAAACTACCCAGTTCACCCACATGATCGCTTGTGCTGCCCGCTTCTACCCACGTGGGTAGTAACTACCCGCATCTACCCACGTGGGTAGTAACTACCCGCATCTGGTGGGTAAGTGGGTAGAAAAGTGGCACCTCTGGTTGAAACCCAGTCTTGTGTTCCGACTGCAGCCCAGCCGCGCTGGCTGGCCGAGGCAGCAGCCGCACCGCCGCGCTGTCTCAGTAATCAGGTGCCAGTAACCAGCCGAACCTGACAGCTGACACCTGTTCAGGAGACGCTATGACGTCACTGGCTCAGCTGGCAGACCGTCTCGGCGGTGACGTCACGAACCGCTGGCAGGCTCCCACTGAGGTGGGTTCGGTCGCGCTCTGAGAGTCGCCTCCCAGAGGTGGCCTCTGCACGGGGTCACGGTCACAATGTCTGACGGTGTCAGCCGTCACCGACCCGGCTGTCAGTCCACTGAAGAACCAGGGGACTGGTGAGTGGCGGCTTCAGTCCACAATCCGATTCAATCAGCCTTCAATGGGTCTGTTCCCGTCGTGACTCCAACTGCCTCTAACCGCCTCTAGCCTCCTCCAGTCGTTCCCGTGGCTGCTCCGAGTTGCTCTAAGCTCATCCAACTGCGCCCGAAATCTCTTCAAACTCCTCAAACCTGCTCCCGACATCGAGGTGGGACAACCGGAGGAGGCTGGAGGAGTAGGTACCTTTATGGCGCGGCTGATACATTTGCTAATGTCAACAGATACCCAACCTTCGACGCAAACAGCTGATACCTCCTAAACTCCTCCGGTCGGTGTCCCTGTATGCGGCCCACACGATGGACTGCTCTGGGATCTGCTCGAGGTACATTGCTCTAAGACTTCTCTCCGGGGGGGGCACGGACGGAACAGACATATTGGATGCATCCACGTCCGTCCACTGGTTTGTTTCGTTAGTTTCGTCTTGATCCGGGCCTGACTCGGTGTTGTGTGAAACCTTTGACGACAGAAGATTGTGCTCAAATGTTGTGGACATTTGGTTGAACGCTTCCGCGCTAGCGTGTCGCGGGCGGGTTGCCGACTAACTTAACTGCACTGGTTGTTGTCGCGGATGCGTATGAAACTGGAGCTTCAGGTTTCCATATGACGGGCTGTATGGGCGGAGCTGGCCGCGGGTTAACGGACTTCTTTTATAGATCCAGTCGCCGCTCCCGGGCTGTGGCTTTACAGTCTGAATCGCAGTATATTTCCATCTAATCTGAGCAGCTTTATGCAACAGCGATGAGAGTGTTCTCAGCTTGGCAAACACTGGCGGCGAGTGACGTCAGCGCGACTGACAACGGACCGCATCGAGCGGCTCTGCCAGGAGGGGCCACACTGGGCCGGGGACGTGACAGCCGATTACAGTGAGGACCGACTTAGACAGGAGCCCGGCTGAGAGCCAGGGGATTAGACAAGAGTCCAGTTGAGCGTGGAGGTAAACTTTGTCCTGGGGACTGTCGGTAAGGTGTCGCTGACCTTGTGGGTCCCTCAGGCTGCGTGCCAGTCGGGTCAAAGAGGGAGAGGAACTCTGAATCCCTCGGAGGGCCAGATAGGGAGTGGAGGTCCTCGGAGGACCGATACATCTGTGTTGACTAAATGGGATACAGTCAGCCACTAGCAGTCTTGTGTTTCCGTGTCACAGGGTTTGGCATAGAGAGTCTTGGACAGATATCACTCTTGGAATGGTCAACATAGGAACTCAATGTCTGATAGACAAAGGTTGCTTGGACGGAATACACTGGTCTCGATAGATTGTAATACCATTGCAACGATCAGAGTTTATGATTCGTCCGTGACGCGTGCCTCCATTTCATCCGAGGCTCCGTTGGTAGCGCGTGCCACCATTCCGTCATACGCTCCGTTGGGAGTCCGGACACCATTCCGTCAGTTTAGAAGTTTCCTTGATCGCGCGTGCCACCATTCCGTCAGGTGGCTCCGTGGATGGCGCGTGCCGCCATCCCCCGAATCTCGCCATGGCGTGACCCGATCTGCGCGGTGACCTGGGGCGGTCGAGCGTCCTTGGCAGTTCGATATGGACGGCGTGTTCTGTGGCACGGTGATCGACCGTCTGCCGCGGTCGATCGACCGCCGGTGGCCAGCGCACCTTGGTCGGCCGGCCCGTCCAGCCGTCCAGCGGGCCGGACCCGCTCCGGTCGGACGCACCGGTCGCACGCGGCCTCCTTCAGCAGTGCCGGCGACAGGTGTGGAGTGTCGCGCTCGTCAGCGGCTCGTGGTTCGACTCCTGCTGGTGGCAATGGCTGGAGCACCTCGAGACGTCCGCCGCCGCCCCCGCCTGGTGCCGCGTCGGTGACCTGTGACCCGACACGTGCTCCTCCGCCGCCTCCTCCCCGCCGCCGCCGGGACCTGGACACCGGCACGTGGCCGCCGCTCGCAGGAATCGATCGCCCACGCCGTTTTTGCTCGGGAACAGAGAGATGGTGGCGTCCGAGGAGGCGGCTGCAGCCTGAGATGAAGTTGCGTGTGATGCGAGCATGTGGTGTGTTACAGTGACGGGCGGCGGGCGGGCGTTGTCGGCGGAGGGTCGGCGGCTCCGCTGGACCGGTGGCGGTCAGGTCGTGCTCGATATGGTGGCAGTGGTCATGTGTTCTCCGTGTGAGTGCGGCGGTTGTGGCCGTGCCCTGGGCGCGCCAGTGATGGTGTGGGTTTTGTCGACTGGAGTGTGCGGGCCGTGCGTGGGCTGTATCTAGGTGAGAGAGAGGTGCAGCTAGTGTCGACTGCGGCAAGATGGGTAGCCGGGGTTCCGTTGGCTGCTCTCCGTGAACCTGGTCCTCTATGTGCTGCCTAGTTAACTCCAACTGCAACCTGTTGTGTGTTAAAGAATACGACTGGAGCATTAGGTGGAGTGCTGAATTTGGAGGTAGGTCTAGTGATGTAGTGCGACGGGAATTCAGGCCCAATTGTAGTCACTTACGCAGTAATGATCTGTTCCCGTGGCGCTCCTCTAGATCTTTCCATGTGTTCTATCCAGTTTTTGTGCAATAGTATGTACGACCGGAGGACTTTTGGAAGAGGTTAGAGCGCCATTCGGGAACAGACCCTTGTGTCTGAACATACGAGTCACTGTAATGTCGTTGTGCTGTACGCAATACAGGCGACGCGTGTGAGTGGGTGGATGTTGACACCGGTCCGTACCCGGTGTTCGAATTACACCCGCACACTTGTGCAGTGTACGCCGTCTGTTTGGTTTGAGATACGGTATCGGAGAGCTCTCAATGTGACCGGGCTGCGAAGCAGTCGAAGGACACCTCCGCCGCAGCTGTGGTGGCCTCGTTCTCATCGCCAACTGCCCGATAAGCACCTGTTTGGTTCGTTCAGTATTGTTTTGTTGTAACCGGTCCGGGTGGCCATGTTTTGTCAGTGTCTCGGTAAGACACTCTGAGTTAATGAGTACCTAGTGGCACTACACAGGCGAGTTACTGGCGGAGTTAATGACACAATGGCAGCTACTGATGCTGGATTAGCTGACGCGTAGTACTGCTTCCAGTGGCCGGCCGCCTGTTGCCAGTCGCTGGATCGCCTTTCTAAGTCACTTCTCTTTGTGTCTTTGTGCTTCGGTCCGTTGGTTTGTTCGTCGGTTGTGGCGACGATCGGCCAGCTGATGATATTGGCTGGAACGGGGAGGGGGGGGGGTTGACGCAGTCTCTGGGGCCTGAGCAGTTCCTGGCCAATCGCCAATTGTCCTCTGATGGTCATCATCCTAACAGGCAAAGTATGTTCTGCCTCTTCCCCCAGCCCTTCCACGGACCTACCCCAGCCCTCCCACGGACCTACCCCAGCCCGTTTTGGTCTGCTGCTCAGCTCCCAGTCCTTTGTCTCCGTCCCGACTGCGTGTGCGGCCGACTGGCTGGCTTTGTGTCGCCGTCGGCTGTAGAGGACATCGATGGTGGGGTGGTATGGTCTTCATCCCACCACATCCGAGGTTACCGGCTGAGCTGCGGGACAGGTCCGTGCAGGTCAGATTTAGTTCGCCCCTGTAACTCAGTCGGGAGAGCGCTGGGCTTTTGACCTCACGGCCCAGTCTTACCAAATGCCTTGAATGCGTAAGTACGGCATACCGTGAATGGAATGCTCAGAATGCCGGCACTTAGGTAAGCGCAGCGTCTCGTTTGGTTTGCCCAATCTCATTGTCGGAATAGCTTGATCTGGAGAACGCTAAACTGAAGATCGATATGTCCTCGGTTCGATCCCGGGTCTCAATAGTTTTGCAGCCCGGCGAACCAATATGCCGTACTACGGCATTGGTTTGATTGGGTGTGATCACGGCACTTGGTAATATTTGGTCCCGGGCCCCCGGTAGTGGCAGCCCAGGACCCAGGTTCGAGTCGCTTCGGCGCTCGCTATTTGCCCCTGACCGGGATGACCTGCGGCCGGTGGCAGCGGTCGCGTTCGAGGCTAGTTGACGTCAGAGGGCGGGGTGGACCGTGTCCAGGTATGTCAGGCACATACAATTTTCGCCTCTAAATTCTGTCGGACACCCATAATTACACTATCGGGTGGTAGTGTCAGGGCCTGTGGAACGAGCTGTGCTTAGCGCTGGTCCTCACCTCGGAAATTCATCCATTCAAAACATTCGGACTAAATTTATCAAAGAAGGTCGGTCCTAGAGTTCAAGCCTCGAGGCTCCCCGGGGCGGTGGCCTCTCAGGACTATGTGACGCCGCCAGGGTCAGCTGCTTTCCTTTTAAAGTCGCTGTGTGTCATGCAAGTCCGTGCCGGACAGCCTCACAACAGCCCAAGTCGCGGTGCTCGTGGGTGGCTTTCCCTCTCTGAGAGCTGCCGCGCGAGGTCAACTGCCTGGAGGGCCGGCCACGCGCCGCCCTCGCGGGCGGCCGGGCGATAACACTTTTGTGCCGGCAACGGTGGGAGGCTGTGCGTGGCCTTAGTGGTGCCGGTTACCAGGCGGTGTGCGTGTGTGTATGCCCCTTGGGAATACTTGACATTGGATCAAGACGGCTCAGAGATGCGATGGACCGTGTGGTGCCGTATGTCGGCCGAGCTGCGCTCTGAGGACAACTCGGGTCTGATTTGGTGTTGTCTCGGATGGTGGGACGTGGTGCGGCCATGACGGTGCGGGCCGGGCTGTGTTACAAGCTGCTGGGTGGAGGGGGCCGTCCCCCCTCCCCCCAGGGTGCCGGTGTCGGATGCATGTTGCTGATTGTACCGAGCTGGTGCAGTTTGTCGGCCGGGCTCCGCGTAATACATTGTCCGGTTTCGGTCTGGGCGCCATGGCCATGCTAATGTGGCCTTGTCAGCAGCAATGGGCTGTCGGAGGAATCAGGGAAGGATGGGTGCTGCGGCCATGCGCTTTCAGCGAACAAGCCTTCATAACGTGATGATCGGTATCGTGTTGTCTTCACTCTCGATTCCTGGGATATGATATGATCTCATCATTGGCTCATGTTTGACTCGTGTGAACCATGTCGGTTAGTAACGCGACTAACATTGCCATTCGTGATTCATCATCTTCATTTTATGCTCTATTTTTCGTCATATATCACCATCATTTTATCTTCACATTGTGATTAGGTTTAATCCTGTTGAAGGCCACGATCATCCCTGTTCTTAGTCGTCTTTTCGTTCGCCTCAAGGTCGCCTAAGAGCGCCGCGGGACCAATGAAGCGTGTGTTCTCAGTCCTGCCAGCTGAGCCAGCTCGGAGACCGGCCGCGGCACGCTGATGTCGGCAGTTCAGTAGAGCTGTGTCTGCTGTGCCCTTGCTCGGATTCTGGCTGGGTAGTAGAGCTGCCACTTTTATGGCCGTACAAAATCCGCAGCTCACACCCTCGAGTTGATAAGGTTTGCCTTGTCCACACAAGATATATGAAAGCAAAGCTCCTAGTCACACCTTGAGTCACACTCAGAATGTGACTCCAAATCAAGAATGTGCCGAAACAAAGCTCGCGTAAAGCCGTCAAATGCACATTTCCATGTTAGTTTTTTTGTTCAATCTTGGAAGCCATGAGAAGCCCGTTGAACTCCAGTCAGCATCCCTTAAAGCCATCCGAAGTAACATCTCTAATGTATATGTCGCTGCGCTGTGCCAGTGAGCCCTCTTCAGTGGTGACAGCGGGCGTAGTCTGTAGTATGGCCAGCAGCGAGCGCCCGTGACGGCCGATCCCGACCCGCCGGCGGCGCCAGTCTCGCTGTCTGATGCAGTGAACCTCTCGCCGTCGCGGCAGTCGAGTCGTGCCGAGAGTATCTGCACGGAGCTGACCCCGGCTCCAACAGAGCCGCAGCACGTCTGCCGCGCGGCGGCCCTCTGTCCGGGACCGGCCAATACAGCGGCACCATTGTCCGCCGGTGACTACCGACTGCTGAACTCGGTAGCTGAGGAGCGCCCTCCCGCTCCCGCTCCCGTCCCGCTCCCGGTCCCGGGTTTCTCCGGCTCTGCTGACACGTCCGGCTTTCGCCGATATGTGCACTGTGCAGTCGTGATAGTGTTGCATCACGGGTGTCTCGTCTCTGCTGAGGCTCCGACTCACGGCGCGCTGTCCCAATGTCAGGATGTTGTCAAAACAGCTGGGCTGTCCGACACGACGGAAGGATTCGTGCTGCGTGCGGCTGGTTACCCAGCCGCCTTTGTTTTGGTTGGTAACAGTGGCATTTACAGTCACTTCCCTCGGCTAACCTGAACAAGGAGCGGCTAAACTCTGCTATAACATGATACATAAATGCGTCTGTCGTTAGGCGGTTATACCAGGTGTCCTTGTCTGCGGAGTTCGGGTCACCTTGGCGGCACTGGTCAGTGTGTAGCGGCCATTTAAAATGATGGCCCAGCCGGTAATAGTCGGTTGCAAACGTCAACATCCTGCACTGGCGGCCGCCCGGCCTTGAGTGCGGACGCTGACTGGAGGGACCGGTGCAGGGCACGTGCTGAGTAATCCACTCAGCGACTAACCGCGCCAGAGCCGCCCCGCCCAGCTGCCGCCCTGTTCAGTGGGCGGGGCGCCCATCCGCCCTGCTCAACCGCCCCGCCCCGCTCATACTCGCCCCGGCCCTGCTCAACCGCCCCACCCTGCTCAGCCGCCCCGCCGTGCTCAGCCGCCCGCCCTGCTCAACCGCCGCGTGCCGCTGCTCAGCCGCATCGCCCTCTCCGCCCCAAGCTCAGCCTGTCCTGCTGTCTCTGCGCCCTGCCGTTCCTGCCGCCCTGCCCCCTGCCGCCCTGCCGTGCCTGCTTTTCCTGCCGTCCTGCCGTCCTGCCGTCCTGCCGTCCTGCCGTCCTGCCGTCCTGCCGCCCTGCCGTGTGTTGCCGTCAGCGGGCCGGCAGCTCCATAACAGTGATGTCAGGCTTCAGAGCCGTCAAATGGAGCCAGGTTCCGGTCTGAAGCGTCTGCGGTGGTTTCCTTCTCGCGCTGTGGCAATGTTAAACCATCTGTGTAGTGAAACTGTGGAGCACAGTTGTTGCTACAGGTTGTAGCGATATCAAAGACAATGGGCGCAAAATAACCAAGCAGTTGTTGCGCCCTAAAACCCCAATCAACAAACAACAAACGATATCAAAGACAGCACGAGTCGCGTGTGGGAGTGCCGCTTATGTCAACTCTCGGCTTCGTCTGCAGCCGGCCCTGGGCTTCTGTTACTCATAGCATGTGATATCATTGGACGCACCCTGTCACCCCATGACCCCTTGTTTCACCGGAACACACTGTCGGTAAACAACAGATTACCCCACATGTGGCGGATCTGGTTTTCTGGCGGCCAGGCTTAAGAACGGCTCACTCGGATGATTTGGCCAAATGCCGAGGTCGCGACCAGATCTGCTTACCAGGAAGCTTGTGTTTGGGTGTTGCCAATTTCATTACTCACTAATAATTTAGGAGATGCATGAGAACGGGTGGAATTATAATGTCATAGTGCTACCGGTAATGGTTTTTGTTATTGTTTTCAGACCGTTAGTTAAAACAAAAATGGGTTTCGAATTCGTCCCCTTTCGAACGAAACTTAAGATTGCACGCTAAACACCTTAACAATATGCGCTCTGTTTTGTTGTCACATTTTCATCTTTTAAAAACTATCCGTTTTCATCAAAATTACTTTAACGTCTAGCGTCCCTCAACATATTAGCAACACACACCATCCCACCGACATGTCAACACGCGGTCACATTTGGCTCTCCATGACGGGGCGCGTTTTCAATGCATTGCCGCCATTCTACCGCTCTGTGACGGCCCCGTTTTCACGTGACGGTGGCACTCCAGTCGCGCAATGGTCCCATCGACCGCTTCTATTCAATGCCTCCCTCGTCCCTCGTCCTGTCTTTTGGCAGCCAACATGGGTGGCGCGATGGAGGTAGCTTTAAAAGATGCATAATGCATTAAGGGCATATGTACTGGAAAGTTGCGTGACCTGTTTTTCGTCTAACATTTAGCTCTGTAAAGTTTGACTATTTATAACTCGCTAACAGTGTTAGCAGTTCTATATGCACATTGCACATATATTGGATCGGCTCACTCGAGACTCCCAGTACGGCTCTCACACGCGGCTCTCACCAGCGTCGTGAGACCTGAAACATTTCGCATGTATTATTCCCACGGACATGGATCGCCACTTTCTCCATTCAGCCGATGCATTAGGCTGTGCCATGCGCGGCAATGTCGACGGGAAGTGGCTGCATTTGTCAGAAAGGCTGAGAATACCTGACAATCTGACGAGAAGTGTATTAGCAACGGGTTGGGCGTAATGGAGGTACCCAAGAGCGTGCATGGGCCGTGGGCGCAAAGGGTGCACCCAGAAATGGGAAAGGCCACAAGTTGTGCATGGAATGACCACATTGCCTGCTAAACGCGCGGACGCAGGAGCTACATGAATCATCGCAGATACGAACCTGGCCTGGCCAGATCTTTGACCTGAGTGTCTCAGTGGTGTGGCTCATCATAGGGCTTGTTCCCGTCGCACCTCTAACCTCCTCAAAGCTGCTCCCACTTGGTCCAGTCGTATTCTTTAAGCACGGAAGCAGTTGCAGTTGAGAACTTTGAGGGATGTGTAGAGTGCGCGCTTGGAACAGGCCCTAGTGGCGGAGCTGGGGACTTTCGTCTTTAAAAACCTCTTCTGGGACCTGACCCTCTGACCTTGACCTGCTTACCTGATCCTTGACCTGACCTTGTACCCGTTGTGTTTCAGCTGTGCGTCCGGACATGGAGGCGGGCGCGGAGGAGCCGGAGCCCAGCGAGCTGTTCAGTGACCTGGGCACGCTGGTGGTGGAGGGTCGTATGCCTGGCGGACACCGAGGCTTCCACGAGGGACCCCACTGCGTGCTCGTCTACCCGTACAGACAGAACAAGCACGTCTGCGACGCCAAAAATGTCGTGGTAAGTGCCACTACTTCAGTGTTGTCTGCTAGATCTGCTAAAAATATGAGTTATGTTGTGTAGGCGACGGCCCTTTTGGGTCCCTTCATACCACGTAGATTTCGAAATTATCTTGATGTGCCTCAAAGATTTACAGGAGATTCAAGCCATACAGAAATGTCGTGGAGGATCAAAACGGGAACATTTGTGGGGTAAATAATTGCGCAAGAACTAGCGAGCGTCGTGAGGAAAGCCGATGAAGCGTGACAAAAGCATGGCGTGCCGCGTGTGACTGCAGTGTTTTAATGTGCCATCCAGCGTGACGTGTGTAGAGAATCTGCAATGCAAATGAAGGATTGTCTGCTATATTCGGCTGCAGCATAGTCATTGTTAAGCTGGGGTATGCTATTAAATTGCTGGCATATCCTGCTCTGATGTATTGTTGACTCACTTATGGCCAGTTTCACAATGCACGACGATCTGGCACAGCTACCTCATGCTGTGTTAGATAATGGACATGACACCTTCACACCAGAAGTAGAACATCCAAAGTCTAACGGTGTCCGAATACTGTGGACAAAGGAACTTGTCTGCTGTTGAGAATTTGCTAGTAGGTACGGTAAATGTCGCTGCTACTAGCGGCTCCTGTGGTTCTAGCCACTATACCATTGGTCGACGAGGGCCCGTTCCGTGCCGTCCCCGTCCCCGTCCCCGTCCCCGTCCCCGTCCCCGTCCCCGTCCCCGTCCCCGTCCCCGTCCCCGTCTCTATTCCCATCCCCATCCTCATCCTAATCCTCATCCGAATCCTATCCGGTCCTATTCCGTCCCATCCCATACCAGTGTTGGATTTTGTGTCTCACGACCCCCGGAGAGTAAAAAATCATTAGCTGGAGGTATTTTTTTACAAATTGTTTTACTTTGAAAGTAAAAATTTCGGATGTGTTATGGATATTAAATCCTTTGAGGAAGATGGAATCACATTTTAACGACATCGTCGTTAATATCAGGTGAAAAGAAAAAATGTAAAAAAAAATGATATAGGGCAAAATTATTCGGAACCAAAAAGTCTAGAGAATGGTCAACTCCAAGGCTGTCTCATCCCATCTCATCTCATCTCATCTCATCTCATCTCATCTCGTCTCATCCCGTCTCGTCTCGTCTCGTCTCGTCTCGTCTCGTCTCGTCTCGTCTCGTCTCGTCTCGTCTCATCCCCATTCCTATCCATTCCTTCACTTCCATCACTCATCTCTATTCCATCATATTCCATCATATTCGTCTCGCGGTCTCATTCCATTCCATTCCATTCCTTTCCATTCCATCCATTCCATTCCTTTTCCATTCCATTCGCATCCATTCCATTCCATCCCATCCCATCCCATCCCATCCCATCCCATCCCATCCCATCCCATCCCATCCCATCCCATCCAGCGTACCCTGGCCACCCTCCAAGCCAAACGGGACGCGCTGGATCGTTCCTGGGAGCAGAGGTCGGTGATGCCTGGACTGGGCTATTTTCAGCCGGCAGCCCCAGCTGAGCTCACCATCAGTCCACGTGAACGCTTCTCTGACGCCGATACGCAGCTGATCTGGCGTGACCTTGGACAGTCAGCTGCTGACCTGGCGTGACCTTGGAAGTCGCTGGTCAGCTGTTTACATATAGAGTTGTGGTCACTGCTGCTGCCAGCAAAGGCCGGCTCTGACTGCTTTCGCCTCGCTTCCTCTCGCAGCCCGCAGGGAGCTGGGGGATTTCACAGCGGTCGTGGGGTAATTGACGCTGCATGTGCACGCGTGTCTTTGTGTAGTTGACATGGTGGCTAGCTGCGATTGCGTATGGCGATCGTGGGTCGAACAAATGGCCTTTGCGCAAACAGACGCTGATAAATGGAACAGGTTTTGCCGTCTCGGCTCCACGAAGGTCGTGAGAGCTCTGTTGAAATCCAGCCAACCTTGGCTGCACGGGTCGACTAAGCCTCATGAAATTAGATTCACACGGCGAGGCGGTGGCCCTTCGAAGGCAGGATTCCGCCAATGCCGCAGCGATGCAGTTCCATTTCAATGGTGTGCCGCCAGGGCACCATTGTGCTATGCCAGTACAAGGGCGAGGCGATCGTTGCCTTTGTTACCCTGTCGGCATCGCATGGCACTCCGCAAAACTTCGCTCTGTGAACCGTCTGTTTATCATTTCACGAACTCAGTGGACCCGAAAGCTCGTGCGACGTTTTTGCTCATGTTGACGCGGACATTCCTTTGTGTTGCCAGCCAATAGCTGCCAGCGCTGTCCCGACTGTGCCGCTACTTTGTCTGTTCATGTGTGTTTCGATGGGAGATAGAAGAGACTGCTGCGGCACTGACAGCTGCCTTCTACATATTCCATAATAATATTAGCCGTGTTTTTGTTTTGTTCTCTACAGCTGCTCCCACCCGGTGTGACCCACCACAGGTGGTAGATCGGACTGCACTGTCACAGCTATCTGACCACAGACAAACATGTAACTGACCGTCTGGTGTTCGGCGTCTGTCGCCTGCTCCGCCCCGGGGGCGGTTTGTCTGCGCCACTGCCGCGGGTCAGCCAGCCAGGCGGCAGACCGCTCTGCTGGTGTGCCAAACGGCCAGATAGCATCACACTGCCGGGCGCAGTGCGCTGGAGATGGGGCGCAGCCAATACGTCACGCCAACGTGACGCTCGACAAGGCGAAACACACAGGCCGCCAGTCGCCTCGGAGCAATCTCAACGACGCGGCGAAGTGGTCCACTGTACTGTACTCAGCGCAACGAGATGAAGCAAGAGCTGAGTGGTTTGTGTTGGCCGTCACGAAATGTCAACGCCAGGCTGGCACATTGATAAGTTCACGAAGCAATTTCATTTTGCGCGAACTCAAGATAGCCTTTCTGGGCCCTCGGGACAAGGGTTCCGATGGGGCACTGCTCCTGGCCGAGACGGTATCGCCTAATGACATCCCAGGAAACATTTCAGACTTTCCCGAGTGGTCGCTGATGGAAGTTTTCAATTAGATAGGATTTCCAGTCACGTGTGACCCGCTGGGAATGGGTCGAGTGACCAGGCCGAAAGGGCAGCAGCACTTAACCGCCAAATACAACTATATGACTCTCCGTTGAAAATTTGTGTCCACTCAGTTCGTGTCTGAAATAATAATCGTGTTAGCCTCTCCAAAACCTGGCACCGTTTCTTATCTAGTATACCATCCTGTACCCTGGTCTGTCCTTATTTCGGTCTCCCTGCCATAAACAAACCCATCGGAGCCAACTCAGCGGCTGCTCTCTGGGGATGACCTCCGCCCTGTGGCCCATACTTGTCGCGTCGTCCGAACCGTGGGCCTGAGAGCTATGTTTACACTTGTATCTGCTGTCAGTGAATCGCTGTCGTGTCGAGCGGATTGTTGACGGGCTCCACCGGTTTCCAGTCACAGCGCCGGTCGCGTTACCTGCTAAACTCTCCGCTCTATGCTACTCGGGCGTGTCGATCTCTGCGTATCGCGGTGTCTCCAGTCACAGCGCCGGTCGCGTTACCTGCTAAACT
>VOPJ01004958.1:0-38256 GCA_014673585.1 Semibalanus balanoides | reverse complement strand
TCAAATGTACGCCATTTGTGGTGCAAAATATGAAGTAATTGCTGCTGAACACGATTATGACATTCTTTTCTCACAAAAAGTGCTCAATTTCATAAGAAATACGTTTTAATATTTGGTCTAATGACGTCATATGAAGGATTTTTTGGGAATAAAGAAAACCTTCACGCTGCCATAAATATGACTAGTGTATGGCTAATGTATTGCCAAACGTAAAACAAGTCGGCTGTAATCAACATTTAGTAGAGACGACGACATCGGCTCAGGGCCCCCATTCAAATACATTGGGGCTAGGAATGTTACAGATGTCAAAATCAAACTCGAATTTCTCTGTGATTCGACCTCAGTGGTTGTTTTAACTTATGCCATGCATAATTGCAATGCCAAGCACGCAAAATGGCTATCTCAACTCCAATCTAATGTTAAGGTGGCAGTGTCCCTTTAATATCGATGTGACGGGAGGCGACGGAGAGGATACCAGCCTAATAACTGTGCACACTGTTCATCGCATGTAAAATGAGTGGTATATGTAAATAAGGTGTGTTTATTGTTCTGTTCACGTGCAATGTCAGACAGTGTGTGTTGTTCGGTGCTTGAAGTGCACCGAACGTTTTTAGAAGTACTTTAACTTTTTAATAATTAGTAATTGAAATTATATGTCAAAGTCCTTTGATGAACAGCATAGCGATTAGCAAGATATGTTATGATAAACTTATGTTCAAAACTGAGTTACCTACAACTTGTCAAAACATAAAAAAATTAATATAATTAGCAGACATGTGCCAAGATCCCAAAAAGATCCAAGATACAGGATCCCGATCAAAGATCTGGGATCTTGTTAAATATTGGATCCTACAGGATCATTTTGTCGTGGGATTCTGTTGATCTTGGACCCTGGGAAATAATTTGTCGTAAGATCCTATGGATCTTGGATCCTGGAGAATACAAAATCGTGGAATCCTGTGGATCCTGGATCCTGGTAAATCAGTTTGTCGTGGGATTTTGTGGATCCTGTTAAGCATATTTCACTTTTTGTGGTGCTAAAATATAACAATGCATGTACTGCATGCCTTACAACTCCTAAACTCAATGTCAATGGTGTAATATACCTTTTTGCACTCGCATTTGACCATTCAGCATATAAACTGTTTGAGCGGCGATTTCAGCATTCATCATTCGACAAAATAGATCAGCTGCTGGCGCCCGAATTTAACAGATAAGCAAAACTATTTGAACACTAGTCACTAGATTGATCATTCTGCAAAACTGTTTGATAATTCAACATGATTTCGAATATGGTAAAAAAATCGTCACTTCGCTATTATACGAGTATATCTTTTGTGCGTTGACGGAAATAGATGGACGATCAAAATATCTGCTCGTCGGTCTGCATAACTTTCAATACGATTAATTTCACCCAATGCCGATCTGTTTTGGAGATTATTGAAAGTACGAGTTGTAATGGAATGCCGACTAATAGTTATGGTGAATAGTGAATGTTTATGGTGAAACGGCAAGAAGTGGTGCCCTCTACATGCAGAGTGCTTAAAATAGTTTTGCCAATTGGTCAAGTGTGCAAAAATATGTATTTGCATGTGGTGATCAGACATGTGCCAAGATTAAAAAATATCCGGGATCCAGGGTCCCTAGGATCTATGATCTGGGATCTTGTTGGATCCTGGATCCTGTAGGATAATTTTGTTGTGGGATGCTGTGGATCTTGGATCCTGGATTTTTTTTCTCATGGAATCGTATGGATCTTGGATCGTTGAGAAGAAAACAATTGTTTGATCCTATAGATCCTGGCTCCTGGGAAATCAGTTTGTCGTGGGATCTTGTAGGTCTTGGATCATATTTTTGGGTCTTGGCACATGTCTGATATTTCGGATACAATCTTTTCTCAGTTCAGTTATATCAAATCGTCAATAAAATCAAATACATTTTTTACAAGTTTTATCTCAGTTTTGAACATAAGGCTGTCATTTTGTTTTTACTAGTTTATGGTTATGTATACGTTTACGTGTTTCATATGATTATTAACTATTACTAATATTGTAAAATACTTAGTTAATATCAACAATTTTAAACAGGTATACAAAACACGTTCACAATTGTTTTCCTATTAACCAAATTTATCTAAACAAACACAATAATAAAGCAAGCAGCAAATTAGCAGCATTCTGCTCAGATAACTCCGATTTAGTGCATGGCCGAAGACTGTTTTCCCATTGACCATGTGCTTAATGTAGCGGTGTATTAACTGGAGTGTTAATACACACTCAAAAGTGATAATACACTGCTAAGCCTCAGGTAAGTGACCCTGCATTGAACTCTCGAAAAATATGCACTTGTGCTCTAAACAGTCAGTCTTCGGCCATGCACTAAATCGTTTTATGCACTCGTGGGCATTACAGAATTCAGTTATGAACTCGCTTCGGCTCGTTCATAAACTGAATCATTAATGCCACTCATGCATAAAACTATAATAATACTTAAACGAGCTGTCAAACACCCACGGGTAAACTAGAGTATGAAATGAATTGGATTAATCCAAGGTATCAACAATCCAGTCAATATATTGTATTTTGATTGTTTTGGATTCGAAAGCTTATTTTAGAATGGAGTTGGATTAGAGCGAATTTATTTGTCATGTTGAATATTCAATCAAAGCAAATCCATCAAATGGGATAGTTCTACTTATGATGATGATGATTGGGGCTTTAGGGCGCCGCAATTAGTTCTACTTAATTATCTAATATCGCTGATTATTTCGGAAAGAGTATCATGTTAACGCAATACCTAACTCTTTAAGACAACTTTAACTTAGATAACCTGCTAATAATAATCAAAAACCCAAATGAACTGTATTGGATTGGATCGGCCAAGTAGAAACCACATGGATTTGGATTGGGTCTAGATTAACATTGGATGGATTTGGATTGGATCAGGCATTTAGGGATTGATCCATGTCATACTCTGAACAGAACCGTTTCTTGTTACAAACTCGTCGCAATAAAACAATGCCATACGCAATATGTCTAGTTAAAACTCGTTACAATATGAAACTCTTGACTGGTTGAACATGGCTGCTCGCTGACTGACCCAGAAAGAAGTTAGCCTCCCCCAATGTAATCAGGGCTCCATATCAATGTCAAACCTGTCATAATTATGCAACTGGTAAAACGACCGAGGTACCAAACGTAATCGGCGATAACCGAGCCGACGTTTTTGTATCCGTAAATTTAACGACACATTGTACTCATACCGATCCGCAATCCACGTTTTTTGTTCATCTCAGTAGGCACAGTAGTTGATGTGGCTCATAGAATAAGAAGCCAATCGACTTAAACTTGCCTACCACCTACGACTACCTACGTCGTGACTCAGTGAGGTGATCAGCGAATACAATTCTGCTATCTCTGAGCATTGTATTTGGGACCTAAAGTCGGGTCAATTTCGTAACTTCCCATTACAAGCCAATAGAAAATATACAAATGTTTCCTTTTTTATAAACTTTTTATTTGCACAAAAAAGGCAAACATAAATCGGGCGCACACACAAAAAAACACTACTTCCAAAAAGACACGTCGCACCGGCGGCCCAGCCAAAACACATAGGACACCGGCGAGCGAGCGACACCACGCACCGTAAACGGCGGAGCGGAGCGAACACCAAGCACCGGTCACGGCGAAGCGGAGCGACACCACAGCACCAGGTAACGGCAAGCGGAAGCAGACACCAAGCACGGTCACGCGAGCGGAGCGACACCAAGCACCGGTCACGGCGAGCGGAGCGACACAAGCACGGTCACGCGAGCGGAGCGACACCAAGCACCGTACGGCCGGCGGAGCGACACAAGCACCGGTAACGGCGAGCCGCGAGCGGAACACCAAGCACCGGTCACGGCGAGCGAGCGACCACCAGCACCGGTAACGGCGAGCGGCAGCGACACCAAGCACCGGTCACGGCGAGCGGAGCGACACCAAGCAACCGGTCACGGCGAGCGGAGCGACACAAGCCACCGTACACGGCCGAGCGGAGCGACACCACAGCACCGGTCACGGCGAGCGAGGGACACCAAGCAACGGCGTCACGGCGAGCGGAGCGACACCAAGCACCGTAACGGCGAGCGGAGCGACACCACGCACCGGTCCCGCGAGCGGAAGCGAACCGCAACAGCAGCCGGTAACGGCGAGAGCGGGCGACACCAAGCCACCAGGATCACGGCGAGCGAGCGACCACCAAGCACCGGTAACGGCGCAGCGGGAGCGACACCAAGCACCGGTCACGGCCGAGCGGGAGCGACACCCAGCACCGGTAACGGCGAGCGCGAGCTTACCACCAAGCACGGTCACGGCGACGGCAGCGACACAAGCAGCCGTAACGGCGAAGCGGAGCGACGACCAAGCACCGTCCGGCCGAGCGGTGCGACCCAAGCACGGTAACGGCCAGAGCGGAGCGACACCAAGCACCGTCACGGCGAGCGGAGCGACACAAGACACCGGTCACGGCGAAGCGGAGCGACACCAACACCGTCACGGCAGCGGAGCGACACCAAGCACCGGTACACCGGCGAGCGGAGCGACACCACGCACCAGTCACGGCGAGCGGAGCGACACCAAGCACGCGGTCACAGCGAAGCGGAGCGACACCAAGCACCGGTCCGAAGCGGAGCGACGACCAAGCACCCGGTCCGGGCTGAGCGGAGCGCACAAGCAACCGGTCACGGCGAAGCGAAGCGACACCAAGCACCGGTTCACGGCGACGCGGAGCGACACCAAGCACCGGTAAAGGCGAGCGGAAAGCGACCACCAAGCACCGGTCACGGCGAGCGGAGCCGAACACCAAGCACCGGTCACGGCGACGGAGCGACACCAAGCACCGGTAACGGCGAGCGGGCGACACCAAGCACCAGGTCCACGGCAGCGAGCGACACCAAGCACCGGTAACGGCAGCGGCAGCGACACACAAGCACCGGTCACGGCGAGCGGAGCGAACACCCAAGCACCAGGTACCGGCGGAGCGAGGCGACACCAAGCACCGGGTCACCGGCGAGTACGGAGCGACACCAAGCACCGCGTCACGGCGAGCGGCAGCGACACCAAGCACCGGGTAACGGCGAGCGGAGCGACACCAAGCACCGTCACGGGACGGAGCGACACCAAGCACCGGTAACGGCGAGCGGAGCGACACCAAGCACCGATAACGGCGGAGCGAGCGACACCAAGCACCGGCTCACGGGAGACGGAGCGACACCGAAGCCACCCGGTCACGGCGGCGAGCGAACCAAGCACGGTCACGGCCGAGCGGAGGCGACACCAAGCACCGGTCACGGCGAGCGGAGCACACCAGCACCGGTCACGGCGAGGGACGACACCAAGCACCGTCACAGTGCGAGCGGAGCGACACCAACAGCACCGTACGGCGAGCGGCAGCGACACCAAGCACGGTCACGGCGGAGCCGGAGCACACCCAAGCACGGTCCACGGCGAGCGGAGCGACACCAAAGCACCGGTCAGCGGCCGAGCGGAAGCGACACCAAAGCACCGGTCACGGAGCGGAGCGACACCAAGCACCGGTCACGGCGAGCGGAGCGACACCAAGCACCGGTAACGCAGCGGAGCGACACCAAGCACGTCACGGCCGAGCGGAGCGACACACAGCACCGGTAACGGCGAGCGGAGCGACACCAAGCACCGGTCAACGGGCGGCGGGCCGACCCACACCGTAACGGCGAGAGACACCGACACCAAGCACCGTCACGCGAGCGGGAGCGACACCCAAGGCACGTCACGGCGACGAGAGCGACACAAGACAGCCGGTCACGGCGAGGCGGAGCACACCAAGCACCAGGTGCACGGCGAGCGGAGCGACAGCACGCGTGGACGGAATCGAGCCGTACGACAGCACGCGACAGCAGCAACGACCCGGCTCCAACGCGGCAGCAGACGGATCCCCCTCCGTACTCTGGTCACAGCTCGTGTTTGGCCGGCCCGCCGGCCATCTCCAACCGACGCCCCCGAGAACGGGAATTAACAGCAATCAACAGCAGCACGTCACGGAAGGATGTTTTTTCATAATAGTACCCAGCGACACCCATATACGCCCCCGCAGAAGCCAGCGAAATGTTGAAATGCTTCCTACTCAGCGTATCCGCATAGGGTCAGTTCGACTCGAATGTCGTTATTGGTCATTCTTGATGATCCAGGTACATTTTGTATGTAGTGTCCCCTGCAAGTTCAGCAACGGTCATCTGGAGGTCATCAGCACTTTTGCCAACAGCTTCTGATAAGATGAAGGTAGATATGCATGACCGACGCCATTTTGTTTGTCTCGTCGAGACGTGCCTCGAAATGCGCAATGCCTAGGTGCTTTTATCTTACCTGGATCACCAATCATGGGCGTATAAATGTTTTCGAAGTTGGTGTGGATTGTTATTGATGTCATCTTATTTTTTACTTTTTTATTTCCCGAATTTTGTCCACTTCTCTTTTAAATGGTGCAAAAATGAACTGTTATATAGAAACGGGTAGTTTATATGAACACACGGCCACACTCCCTGATGATCAAAATTGCATCTCTTCTACAATAAGTTGGTGCGGAGCTTTCCACACCAACCACATACAAAGTTACACCCATGTCACCAATTGACCTTGGTCCCTGACTTGAGGTCCAATTTTGGATTTTACCTGATCCGGACACGCCAACTATGGCTGAACGCGCCATCACGAGACAATGACGTCACGAGACAATGGCAATGACGTTAAAATAATGTCTAATTGTTAGTACATAAGAAGTTATTAACAAAAAACTTTATGGCAATAAGTCACTGAAGCTTTGATGACCTATGGAGTCTGGAGCCTTAAATTCACCTGTTCTGATATTTGAAGACACACTGACGATTGCATTTTTCAAGAGCTTTCGACTGATTTTCAGTTTGTTTCTAGCAATCATAATTCCTTTTATATTTGGGGGTATCTTGGGCAGACTCCGGGAATTTCCAAATTTGACCTATGGTGACCTCCAGTGAGCTCAACATTGTCCTGAGCCCAAAACAAATGAGTGAAATATGTTCGACGAGTTTTAAGGGGGATATCTAGTGGTATTTCCGGTACCTTCCCACCCCCACACGGGCCAAGTTCGAAGTGTTCAAACCACACATCAGAGCTCTGGGATGACTCGGAGACCCAGCGGGTCGTCATCACCATCTTCATCATCATCAACCCGTTTATTGCGCAAGCACACGAAGGAAAAATGTAATAGTGCGTGACGAAAATTGGCGCACAATCACTTATTGCGCTTTAAACGTGGGTTAATTAGTCCATTTGCACCATTGCCGATAGATCCCTATCGTCCACCCACATTGACGCAATACGCCTGCAGGCCACACTGTCCCACACCGTACACGGCCACTGTCCCACACCACACACGGCTGTGCAGTGTGCTCAGCTGTAGGGCTGCCGTGTGCCCGTCTCCACCACCACACAACTCGGACAGTGGGACAGCGGTGGGACGGTGGGATAGCGGTGGGACGGTGGGATAGTGGTGGGATGGTGGGACGGTGGGATGGTGGGACGGTGGGATGGTGGGACGGCGGGATAGCGGTGGGACGGCGGGACGGCGGGATAACGGTGGGACGGTGGGATAACGGTGGGACGGTGGGATAACGGTGGGACGGCGGGATAGCGGTGGGACGGTGGGATAGCGGTGGGACGGCGGGATAGTGGTGGGACGGCGGGATAGTGGTGGGACGGCTGGATAGCGGTGGGACCGGTTGGATAAGCCGGTGGGACGGCGGGATAGCGGTGGGGACGGTGGGATATGCGGTGGGACGGTGGGATAGCGGTGGGACGCGGGATAGTGGTGGGACGGCGGGATAGTGGGTGGGGACGGCGGGATAGGTGGGACGGCGGGATCAGCGGTGGGGACGGTGGGATAAACGGTGGGGACGGCGGGAATAGCGGTGGGACGGCGGGGATACGGTTGGGACGGCGGGATAGCGGTGGACGGTGGGATAGCGGTGGGATAGCGGTGGACAGCGGTGGGATAGCGGTGGGATAGCGGTGGGATAGCTGTGGACAGCGGTGGGACAGCGGTGGGACGTGTGGGATATGCGGTGGGCGCGCGGGATGCGGTGGGATGACGGTGGGATAGCGGTGGGATAGCAGTGGGACGGCGGGACGGCGGGACAGCGGGACAGCGGGACAGCACGGCGGTTCCCGACGTGGTTCCCGCCGACCCGAGGCGATTCCCACCGGCCGCCTGGTGGCACGGTGGCACGCCTTCTAGAGTGTGACGCGTGCAGTTCTGACGGACCGAGCCGGACCCGCAGCTGTTACCAAACTTGACCTCCGCGACTACTCTCACTCGACGACTACAAGGTCGATAGTGTAGTACAGAGCCGGCGGCCGGCCGCCTCTACGGCCGCAGGTGTGTGGCTTTATCGGTGGGGACGGGGACTGGAGGGGAGGAGCGAACACGGGTCAATGGCGGGTGGGAACAAAGCCAAGGTTCGCTTCGGCAGCCGTGAACTTCAACAGCATTTATGACATGAGCCGAAACAAATGCTCCATGTTTTTCACATTTAATGGCATACGCATAATGGAAGCTTGTGCTATAACTGTCCGTCATTTAACGACAATGGCATAAAGGTGAGTGGACACAATTTGTAGATGCGTTGCATCCGAGGTATCACCACCGGAGGGGTCTGAAAGGGGGAGGATCGCTCCAGCCAGAGTCCGTTTCCAGATTCGCAGGATTTTAACATTAGCCCTATGGGAGTGGGGGGAGGGTCAACACCTGGCTGCCTCCCAAAGCATCAAGCTGTCCCCGTCCCCCACTATTTCTTGGCGACGCTCCAGCATTGTGTGTATTTTAAATGCATACGTACTATTTTTCAACACCGTCTCAAGAGTTTGCTGTTGATAAACTTTGTGAAATCGCAGAAGGGATCGTGTGAACTAAGCTGCAAATAAGCATTGATAAAAGAAGTGTTTTTCAACAAAGATGTTCTGTCGCAATCCAGGATTGCAGAACGGTGGGACGGTTCTTGGACTGCAATTGCATTGCAGTTCACGAAAATAATCCTGGACCATTGATATCACACTCACACACATATTAGCATCACTGGCGGATCCAGAAAGTGTTATTTTGACAGTTTGGGGGGGCAAATCCCAAAAATTATCGCATAATTCTGAAAACTCATCGATCTTCGCTTGCTTAATGTTCCAAAAATGATTTAAAATAAACTTTCTCTAGTAAAAGTTGCTATATTTTACGACAAATCAGGAATGTGATAAATTTGCGCCGATTTTGGGTGGTTTGGGGGGGGGGGCATGGCCCCTTTGCCCCCCCTGGATCCGCCCTTGATTAGCATTTCCAAACATCTTAGAATGGCCAACCAAACACCCGTGAACGAACGATACCTGACTCAGCGCTCTTCGATCCATCGCCCCCTTTTTAGCATGAGCTCGATAACCCCACATTCACAAATAACATTGCATAACACGATGGTCAAGCGACTAACCGCCAGCCAGATTTGGACCGTCCGGCACAAGAAACACCCGCTGAAGTTTCTTCCCAGTGTGCGTTGTTACCCCCCCCCCCGCCCCGCCCTCCGCCTGTGTGCCGTGTCCCGGCTCATAAGCGGCCATCCTGCGGTTTCCATCCCAGTCGAGGGTCCGTGACCGGGTTGTGACCTTGACCCTGTTCTGAGTCATCTCCTGTTGCCCAGGGGTGGGGTAGGGGAGGGGGCAGCTGCTGCGGAGACGGGTATACTGTCGCAATCCAGCTATGACGTCACAGACAAGCCGTTTGAGTCAGCTGCTGTCTGCCGTAGTCAGCAGCTGTCTGTTCGGCCCCAGCGGAGTCATCCGACTTGTCAGGCAGGTGATGATGCACCTAAGACTTGCACCAGGCGCACCAGGGACTCCCGCCGGGAATGGACCGTCAAAACACAGCCTGGATTTTTTTTCATCGGGGTCAGCTTGCTGCCATATTCCCGGAGACTATGGTGCCGGGGAGGGGGGAGGGGCCTGAGGTTGACACCCCCTGGGGATTCCCTCCTCTCGGAGCCTAGGGATTTGATCCGGGCAGCTACCTCCCGGAACCGGCACCACCGGGAATTGAACCCGGGGCCTGCTCCGTGGAAGTCCGAAGACGAAGTCCGAAGACATACCACGGAGCTACCGGCTCCCCAGCCTTGATATGCATCCATTCGAGCCGTCTCCACTCACCTTTCGAGCTTCTCTACCCAGTAGACGAGGAAGCGCTTGACGCGTTCGAAGCGGTCGCCGTAGGTGCGCTCGTGCAGGCAGGAGTGGAAGACGAGGAGGGCAGCTCCGTCCCGATCCCGACCGTGGACACTAAGTGTACCGCGCTCGAAAAACTCGGTCTCCACCGAGTCCTGGGTCATGTCTGCCGGCACAGATGCGTCACAGAGAGTCATGCCACAGGTCACATAGAGTCATGCCGCAGGTCACATAGAGTCAAGCCACAGGTCACATAGAGTCATGCCACAGGTCACAGAGAGTCATGCCACAGGTCACAGAGTCATGCCGCAGGTCACATAGAGCCACGTCACATGACACAGAGTCACGTCCCACGTCACATAGAGTCACGTCACACGTCACACAGTCACGTCACGCGTCCATAGTCACGTCACACGTCACACACGACCCGCTGGTGGACCCAGAACGGTCGCAAATTGGTTTGGGGCCAAATATAAGAAGCGTGATGATATAATTCATAAAAACGCATTAGACTGGTTGTTTGTGCATTTTAAATTGTGCCCATCGAAGCAAACTTTCCTTGATTAAAGTTGCTTGGGATTCCTTAAAAATCGAGAAACAAGTATTTTTGTGTCGGTTTCCAGTCGCTTTGAGGGGCATGTCCACAAAGCCCTCTTGGATCCACCCATGTCAGGGTCACGTCAAACGTAACCACATAACCGCGTCACACAGAGCTACATCACACGTCACTCAAGGCCACGTCACACGTCACACAATCACATCGCACGGAGCCGCATCACACAGAGCTACATCAAACGTCACTCAGGACCACGTCACACGTCACACAATCACATCACACAGAACCACATCACGCAGAGTTACATCACACGTCACTCCGGGGCACATCACACGTCACATCACATGGAGCCACGTCACACACAGAGCGGTGACCTGGCCCTGCTGCTGTGGTGAGCTCGGTTGATCTGTGACTGCGATAGGGCACGCCGCGGCCACAGAAGCCGCACACGGCGTGTGTCGTCCCCGTTTGCGACTGCTGCTGGAGTTAAAGCGTTGATAACTGTTGCGCTCGGCTCGGATGTTTGTGTCTGGTTCAACTTTGACTGGAAGTTAGAACTGACATTAAGCTGTCATGTGACTATCGTCCAAACGCTCATGCATGCATGCCACGTATGTCCTGGTGACAATGCCATCAACACACCCTCGATGATACTAATATGATTATGCGCATCACAATACGCAAACAACGGCGGAGCGAAACTCTTCACTAAATGCAAAAATCGAGTTTCACACGACAGTATTGTTTGTTATGGGTATAAAATTAATCCGAAATCCTTGTGGTTGCGCGCTTAAATGTCGTGCACAACTTAGAGAAATCATCAACTGAAAATGAGGTACTTTCTATGCTCTGCTAATTGCTATAACTTTATTCGAAATGCTGCTATCTGTTAATATTATATAGTTTTCCTTTTGGCCACCATAAACATTCAATTTAGTCAGATAAATGCAGCGTTTTTAAGCTCATGTTTGTCACTTACCGTTGACGCCGAACTCGTTGCGGAATTTGACTGAGTCCATCATGAAGTCGAACGCCTTGTCGATGTCCAGGTCTCCGTGGGCCATATACCGCTTGCACCAGAGGTCGTCTGTCCGTGCACGAAGCACGTCTGAAGGGTGGACCTGATCTGAAATACATAAAAGGCTTATTTCAGCCTCTTGCAAACGAAGATCCTTGGGAATTCATTTCCTCGCCAATAGTCGGAAGTTGTTATGTGAAGGAACCTTGGTGTAACAAGTGACATTACCATATATTAGGTGCTTTCTTTAAACGTCGCTATGTAGATTGACGTGTCATGCTTGGGATAAACAAAGGTTAAATGTCGTCGGGGCTTCCCTCCGAACATTGGATGCTTTAAAAGCTATCAGTACCATACGCGCATCCATAATTTCGCCAAGGTAGCACCTGCGGCCAGTTTTATGGGCCCCCGCGGACTGCGGAGCGTCCGGGCCCCTTGCCAAGGCTGAGGGCTTCTTTCCCATTACCCCACGGAAAACAAATGTTGTTGAACTGGGGGTCGGGTAAATAATGAAAACGCGTTGTTGAGCTTGGAGGTAAATCAAGAAAATAAAAAAATCATCTCAGATTCTAAATATGTTTTTAAGTCGTGATTTCAAGCAAAGACATCCTGAAACTGTTATTATCTGGCTTAAAAGAGAGCTATATGTGGGTATGTTGGGCCAACCGAGGCCTTGGAAGATTGGTATTGAAGGGCCTGGTAGGGATCCTGCACATGTAAGGCCGACTGAGGATGCCACAGTCCCACAGCGAGGGTCCCTCACCCTGACCGAGCGTCCTTTCAGACCGGTTCAGGACCTCCTAGGCTGACTGAGAGCCTTTCAGGCCGACCGAGAGTACCCTCAGATCGACCGAGGTCCACTCAGACCTACCAAATACTTTTTTAGGTCGATATAAGGCTCATAGGGGCGGCTGAGTGCACACTCTGGCCCATCGTAGACCCCTTAAGCTGATCAAGGGACACTCTGACTGCCCAGTTCCCAAGGGCCCCTCAGACCGATCAAGGCTTTCTCAGGTCAATTGAAGGGTGGAGCGCCAAGTGACCAAAGACAATCGGTGCGTCCTAAAACCCCAATCATCATCATCCATCAAAGGCCCCTCAAGCCGACTGAGGGTCCCTCAGCCGGTCAAGGGCCCCTCAAGCCGACCGAGGGGCCCTCAGCCGGTCAAGGCCCCTCAAGCCGACCGAGGGGCCCTCAGCCGGTCAAGGGCCCCTCAAGCCGACCGAGGGCTCGCTCAGGACGACTAAGCACCTCCTTAGGCCATCCGAATGTCATCCTAGGACGACCACCAATAGCCCCATCAGGCCGACTGAGGAGCGACGACTGAAGACCGACAGAAGGCCCCTCAGGGCTAATGCGGTCCGAGGGCAGCCTCAAGTAAACGAAGATCAGCCTCAAGCCAGCTGAGGGACATCTCAGGCCGATCGAAGGCTTCTCAGGCCATCTGAGGGCTATCCTAAGGACGACTAAGGGCCCCTCAGACCGAGTGAGTGACCTCTAAGGCTGACTGAACCCCTCAGGCCGACTGAGGGCCTGTTTGGCCGACTCGGTGCCTCCTTAGGTCGGCTTATGGGTCTCTCAGGCCGAAGGCCCCTCAGGCTGACTGAGGGCCCCCTTAGGCCGACTGAGGGCCCCTATGCCCCGACTGAGGGCTGCCTCAGGCCGACTGAGGGCCCCTGAAGGACGACTGAGGGTCCCCTCAGACTACCTCAGGCCGACTCAGGGCCCCAAAGGCAGGCTGAGAGCTACCTCAGGCCAATTGAGGGCCCCCTCAGGTCGACTGAAGGCCTACTCGGGCCGACGGGCCTCTCAGGCCAACTGAGTGCCCTCGGGCCGTCAGGGCCCCCTCAGGCAGACCGAGAACCCTTCAGTCCAACTGAGGGCCCCTTCAGTGCGATTCAGGGCCCCTCTCAGCCCAACTGCAGGGCCCTTCAGGCCCAGCCTGAGGGCCTCAGGCCAGCTGAGGTCCCGTCAGGCCAACTGGGGGATTCTTGGCCCTCAGGCCACCTAAGTTCCCCTCATACTAAATGAGGGCCCCTCAGAACAACTGAGGACCCCTCAGAACAACTGAGGACCCCTCAGACCATTTAATGGGCCCCTGCCGACCCTCAGGCCAACTGATAACTGGAGGACTCTCAGGCCGACTGAGGGGCCCCTTCAGGGCGACTGAGGCCTTTGGGCCCTAATGCCGACTGAGGGCTCCCTGAGAACGATTGAGGGCCCACTCAGGTTGATCGAGGGCTCCCCCACTGCACGGGCCGACCGAGCATCGCTCAGATCGACCGAGGATACGTCTGGTCAGCCAAGTCTAAGGGGCCCTAAGACCACTTAGGGCCCCTTAGACAAAAATAGAATGGGCTCCTCAGCTCAAGGGATATAACGCCGTTGCTCAGTAAGTACAGTAATTAATCCAAGTTATGATTATCTGCTTTCCTATGCGCTTTTTACAAACATTTTTTACGTTTGACGAATAAAAAGCAGAATCCGAGCCAACTGATGACATTATATACACCGCTGTTGCTGTGAGCTGGTGGTTTTCGACAAACACATTTGGTTTGTTTTATTGTGCCACGGCTAGCGCTTTACCGCCACTAGGATTGCTGGACTGCTGGAGTCACTAGGGTCCGGAGTCCGGACCTGCAGTAGCTCGTGAAGCACTGAAGTACGATATCCAAGCAATGAATTACAATTATGAAATGCAATAAGCCCCCGAGAGTCTTGTAAGCAGACAAGTTATTTTATTTGCAATACATATTAACTGTAGAAGCTCATCTCGGCTCGAATATTTCATTTGAAAAAATTTGGGCTTAATTAACTTAGAGATTTGGTTTTCATCTGTTTTCACAGAGGAAAACATAGGCATATTCGCGTCCTCGCGAACATGCCTATGTTTTAACCTCGCGTATTCTGTTGGTCAGAAAACAATATCATGACAAAAAGAACGTCCAAAATTGAAGATGTTGAAGGAATTCAGCGGGAGAATGCGCTTCTTATGTAACGAATATAATCCTCTTGCAAGGTCACATCATTTTCGTCAAGTGCGCACGTCTAGCAACTTCCGTGGAAATTTTAAGCCTCACTCAAGGATGCTGCGCATCGAGCGTGTTGGAAAATCCAGCCCTACCTTTGAGCAATTTCCCATCATCCAGGATGTGCTGTCAGATAAGTAGCGAATCATCTAACTTCATCATCATCGCTTCACGAAAGTCTGTCAGCCAGACAGACAGCGTTGCTGATACAAGCCTCAACAACACTCACGATCAACCCCTTGATAGGGATAAACTAACCGTCTATGGTTCATAATAAGGTTTTGCATAAGTGTACAAATGGATGTTGAAAGGAGCTTGCGAACGAGCTTGCAAAAAAACGAGCTTGCATGCTTACTTCAGCGTGCTGAAAGCAGACATGAGACAGGAGCCTTCCCGCACACCCTTCGATGATCTCTAAAGTAGCTTGTAGCAGCAGCGAAAATATCAGTCAGTCAAAATATTTTTGTGGAAAAGGGTGATTATTTTCCTTTAAACGCTTACGAACTGCAGTGGCGGCTGGGCACAATATTATGGCTGGGCACAATATTAAATTACTTACGGCTATTACGGCTGGGCACAATATTAAATACTACGGCTGGGCACAATATTAAATTGTCCCCCCCAAAAAAAAAACGTCCGAAATCGGCAAAAAATGACACATTCCATGATATAGAATGAAATCCAAGCAACTTTTACAAAGGAAAGTTTGTTTTAAATCAGCTGCCAATGCATAAGCAAGCGAAACTCGATAAGTTTTCAGAATTGTGTGAGACTTTGTGAAATCCCCCCCCCCCGAACTCCCATTCTGTATCCACCGCTGACGAACTGTGCACACGACCTCCGGGTTGCGTTAACGGTGCCTATACTTCCTATCAACATGATCCAATGTCTCGATAGTGTGAACAACAAGTGACAAGAACACAGCTTAGCTTGCAGAACTGGTTCTCTTAACGGTGACACCGAAAACCTCACGCTTCTCCTGCTTTCTGTTCACTTGTTCAATACACAGGGTTACGTTTGGTACCTGGGGTTCTGTTCAATTTCCGTTACAAATGAACAATGTATGTGTAACTGCATCAGTAAATATTAATCGAGTCTCTTGTGACTAACAACAGTCGTTTTTCACGTCTCGTTCGCCAGCGTTCTGCTTCTGCTTAGTACCCGGGGTCCTGCTCGGCACCCAGGGGGCTGCAGTGTACATACAGCGCCTCGGGCTCTCTTCAGTACGCAGCGCTTTATTCATCAGCGTGTGATAATGTAATAAATAACGTGGGCTTGTTTCAATTAAGTAAACGTATAATGTAGCTATAACTCAATGACCTAAGGTAGTAGAGAAAAACAATAAACACTAACGATAAATCTATGAACATTTGCTGCCAAGGTGCTTATTTGCGTTTTTTCCTATTACAAATTTGGGTTTTCAAACCACGGGCAAAATCATGGAGACATTTGATGAAGCAGCGTTCCGTTATCGAATTTGCTGTCCCTGTGCCGGCGAAAATTCACCAGCCAAAATTTACGCGAAACTCCTCGAAGTTGATAATGAGGACACAATGGCTTTAGCAAATGTTTGGCAGTGGATTCAGCGGTTCAAAAATAAAACAATAGCATAAGACAAGCCTCAATCAGGAAGACCAGTGACCGACGCCACACCTGAAACGACCCAGAAGGAAGGTAGAAGACGGCGATGCTGGGGCGATTCCTCACCCGCCGTACAGCCCTGATCTGATGCCGTCAGTCTTCCACCTGTGTGGTCCACTGGAGAACTTTCTTCACTGTCAGTGCTTTGCGACTGATGAGGAATTGAGGATGACTGAAGATACGGTGTAGCATCACCGGCAAGAAATTATTCCTGGCGGGATTTCGGCGTTGGGTGGAGCGATGGGAGAAGTGCGTGATGGTAAACGGTGACTGGGTGGAGAAGCAAGTTGTGGAGGTCTAGGAAGCTCGATGAAGAAATATGGTCACAAACGAGAAAAGCCATTTTGAAGAGTAGATTTCAGAGATCAATTTGGTGTTTTACCCATGTCGCTCAACCAAAATTTGACTGAAATACAGATGATTTTACGTTACTTATTGAACAGCCTTCGTATCACAATAATGCGAACACATATTCATCATATCATATTTTGTAAAGCTCTAACGATAATTTGTCTTCACGTCTGGTTTCACATTAATTGCACTTTCTCTGCACGGACCGGGACGCCTTCGTTTGGCTCAGTCAAGTGCTTACGTGTGTGGAGCGCCTCGAAGATGCACCCGTGAGTGATTGTTGCAGGCCACTAGCATCTCGGTATTGTTGACGAGTTTCGCTATAGTGCCTTTTCAGCTGTGCCCTTTCTTCACGTGTTCGGTGATACGTGATAGCCCTCCTCCGTTATCACGAGCATCTCGGTATTGTTGACGAGTTTCGCTATAGTGCCTTCTCAGCGGTGCCCTTTCAGTTCTTCACGTGTTCGTTGATACTTGATAGCCCTTCTCCGTTAACACATGGTGAGCCGCCGTGGAGTGATACGGTCGTAACTCAAATGCATTCATCAATGTGCGGGAGTCCCTCCTCTCGACATAACAAGTGATAAGATCGTTGATCGTCTTCAGATGACTGTTTTCCTCCTAGTGATTTTGTTCCGCAGCCTGATTGTTACTCATTAACACGCGAGTTACCGGGGCTGTTTTTTTCTCCCTCTCGTTATTTTGTGACGTCTCGTACAGTCTAGGGTAAATGTTCCGTCCGTGCAAAAGTTCTGTTCGCTGTTTCTGCCTCTGTCTGTCGGTGCTGCACGCAGTGGAATCCAATGCAATTACTATAGCTCTTTCCCACGGTATAAGGGGCGAGGGAAAAAATAGTTTCAATATATTTCACTGCATGTAGCACCGACAAACAGCTCCGATAGACAAAGTTGACATTGAACTAAACGGGTGCGCGCTTAACGCAAAGCTTTTTAAGAAATACTTTTCTACGCCTAGCTTTCTGTCGACGAAAACAAACACGCCCCAGGGAAATGGAGGATTTTTTCGAATAGAGGCACTGAAAGGACTGCTACTAGCCCGTTTTCACGAAGGATTTATTCACCGGGAACATCGTCATCGGTTGAGGTGATGAAGTGGACAGAACATCTATCCTAGACTGTACATGAATGTCTGTATTGTCAGCAAACTATCAGCACCCATCTCTCACATCAATTCTACACATGTTGCTCAAAGGACAAAAATAAGTTTATGATAGATAAACCAAAAACGACGTCAGAGCAACGTTATGTTCTACGGGTTTTGTTGACAAAGATGGGTCTGCGAAAAATGTTGTCCAAAATAAGTTTTGAAATTATATGCTAACCTGTAAGAGGAAAAAACACACCAATTACTCGGCTTTCGAACTGCTATTTGGGATATTTTCCTTTCATGACGATATGATGCCTCAAACTTAAAACAAAATGATTTAATGATTGATTGAATGAATAATTGTATCCTCAAAATTTGCATACATCAAGAAGCATATGGTTGATATTTGATAACAACATACACTATGAAGGTTTACGTACGAAATTTGAATTCAATATCATAAAAAATGACTAACTTACCTACCTATTGTTCTTGAAATATATCAATCGGCCACTTCCTACGGCCTATTATGCATGATGATGCACTCATGACATTCAGTTTCTACTTTTCCCTTCAGATTTTATGGCACAGAGTTCCAGGTCATCTTTGCATTCTGGACAAAAAGTAAGCCCATATGTAAAACTTGTCGCAACATCATATTCGGTTATGCCCACAATCGGCAGTTTGACCTCGTGGCCTCCGACGACCTTGGCATGACCCAAGGTCATCAAGACCATGCAATGATACATGTCGGAGAGCGATGTAGGAGACGTCCGAGCGGGCCGAGATGTGTATTCCGAATATCTCCCCCGCACAGCGCTCGCGTGCGTGCTGCTCTGTCGGTGAGGCTGCTCCCGAAATACCGGCCGTCAGCTGAGGTGCACCGGCCGTTGTTGCGCCACGCGTGAGGATCCGTGACGCGTCCGAAGGTAGGACAGTCTTGGCATGTGCTCTCTGTATGTGATAATGAGAGAAGGGCTTCTGTTCCACATACAGGATACTCATACGTGTCTGTGTCAGACACAGGATAGATACCGTTTTATTGCCTAATGGTGCGTTTAAAAGCACCCGAAACTTGGCAAAAATTGCCTCCATCGAGACTCCATGGTACGGACAATCCCTTCTTCTTTGACCTGACTTGTGGAGTCATTAGATTCAGTCGCCTCAAAGTCAACAATAATGGGTTGCCTCCAACAAATTTTCTGACGCTTTGAAATAGCGCTAAAGTTTGAAATAAGTCCAACCGTTTTAACGATCCGAGGGATGGGAGAAATGCCCATAGCGCTACCCTCTAGTGAGTCATGCTATAGTAAATATCTCAGTAGCTATCTGCCGAGATAAAACATGTGTATTCGTTTTGATGTCCGTTAGTTGTGATGAGATGGCGTTGAGTGATGACTATTGGGCGATTTGTCTGCGGCCCGCCGACCGCCAGCTCCGCTGCTCCGGCCTCCAGCTGACCCGAGGCCTGTTCATGGCTCTGCGGTTGCGGCTGCGGTTCGACGGTCAGCACTCAGCAGTGCAGTCCGAAGCCGGGAGGGGTGACAAAAAGTGGGGATGGGCGAAAGGTATGACGTCACACGGCTGCGGTTGGCGGCGGCTCCGGCGGCGACACGAAGCAACCGTCGAGACGCAGGATCACAAAGTTATGTTAAAGGGAATGTAGCACCTTGGGAAAAGTATGTAGAATGATGGAGAAGAATGCCCTGATTACGGTCCTGCATTCATTTTGCGAACAAAGTCAGAATTGTGTAATTTGCAAAAATGTAATATGTTTACATGTGACGTCACACCAATCTTTGCTACATCAAAGCGGAGTTGTGTCGGTCACAAGGAGGCATCGAACGGGCAAACTTTTGCGCCGCCCGTGAGCAGCGCTGGCCGGCACCGCACGATGGTGCACGGTAGGGCGTGAAACGCGACTGGCTGGGTCGAACGGCGGCTCGCTCGCGCCGGGTAGGACGTGGGGCACGGCATACGTGAACCACTAGTGTGCCGAGCGCCTGACCGACCGTCGTGGCCGGTCGGGCGGACGCAAGGTAACGAAATTAACTGGCGGGACGGTTCAAAAAGCACGAAGTGCGGTTGGGCAAATCACAGTGGAGAAACATTACTGATGACGATGCGAAACGTCACGGATATTTGTTGAGTTTGAAATTTATGACACATGATGACCAACGGTTTTGCGTTGAAAACTCAGCACTAGGTCGCTTTTGGAGGGGAAAATTTTCGGATTTGGGGTTCTCAAGCACACCCGACAATCTGCTATCTCCAGTTAAAAACTAATGTTAAAGGTTTGCTATTATTCCCTTTAACTTGCGTAGTGCGCGTTCAGTGCTTCAAGGGACGCCTGCCTGTTTGACGCATGAGGAAAGGGGCGGGGCTAGAGCCTGCTGGAAACCGCCGAACCGCAGGTGGTCGTGAACAGGCCTCCGGCCTCTGGCCACTCTAACGCGGTCACGTGATCGCCTGCGGCCGCAGGTCAGCGTTCGGGGTCAGCGGGCAGCCGGCCGGACTCTCGGTCGGACTCTTGGTCGGACTCCCGGTCGGACTCTCGGTCGGACTCTTGGTGGTTGGACTCGGGACGCGGTAGCGTGCAGAGCTGCCGTTCCGAAACCGTAACGCTTGCTCGGCGTAATATATATCTTACAGCTGTTTGTCTTTACTGGCCCAGACCGCGACAAAACTCCGCCCTGTAGTTCAGTGGGAGAGCGCTGGACTTCTGGCAGAAACAGAAATGCAACTATCCCGGTAGTGGCAGACCGGGTTCGAGTCGCTTCGGCGCTCGCTATTTGCTAATTGCTCCTGATTGGGATGGCCTGCGGCCGGTGGCAGCGGTCGTACTCAAGGCCAGGTGACGTCAGTGAGCGGTGCGGACCGTATCCACTGTCCAGTCCACTCTAGGTATGTCGGGCAAGTAAAATTTTCGTCTCTAAGTTCTGCTGGCTAACAGGAATTGCGCGATCGGGTGGGAGGTCAGGACTGGTGATGTCATTTTTCCGAAATTTACTGACCAAAACCAATCCAATACCAAACAGCAGGCATTCTGGTTGTCCAAATATTGACCGATTTTTGTTGAGACCAAAAATGTTCAAGATTTGACCGATTTTCAAATAGTATACTTATATATCACTGGCAAATGGTTCTAGCTTTGTTAACATTATAATTCATAAAAGCACATGTACAGTTTCCAAAAAGACGTTAAATGTGAAAAAGAACTAAATACATTTGCGAAAGCAAAATAGTGGGATGCCGTAAGGCAAGGGAACCAAATAAATTTACATAATAATGAATTTTAGAGCAAATTGTGTATCAAATTGTTGGATAGAAATCAGAATGCGTAAAAATTGTTACATAAAAGTGAATTGTTAGATCAGCTGACGAAAAGTGTCAAAAAATTATAAAGCCTGACCGACGATACCAAATCGGTCACAACAATTTTTTGGGTAACCAAAAATTTTGGTTACCGATTGACACCACTAGTCTATGACCAGTGCAACAAAGGCTCGCTTAGCGCGGGTGCTGACTCCGAAAGTCATCCATACAAAACATCCAGATCAAATTTATGAAAAGTTAATTAATGAAATTGACTTACTTGTGTATTGTTTTGTTTATAATTTTATTTTATTTTATTTGTGTAAGTATGTACCTACCTACCAATGCGTACTTCTTGTCCTTGTTTTAAAAAATCCCAAGAGTGACAAGAGGCAAGCCGAAGCCGTATAATACGAAAACGGCACAGCTACCGAAGCCAAGCAACGGGAAACCAAGTCTTGTTTTTGCAGGAAAACAGTAACGCTTATTTACTAATACCACAGACCGGTGTCGAAATGCACGAGGGCGAAGATGTCACAACGTTGCCAAATGTGAGTACAAACTGCGACCTGACAAGGTTACGATGACTTGTAAGAACCGCTAGTTTCAACATCAATACAAGAACGTGGTGTTGCCACCATCGAAGAAGGTGACTCAGTGGGTAATGGGACTAGCTGCAGTTTACCTAAGCCACTGTTTTACGTATTTGATGATAAGCAAATCAATAAAATGCTGTGTCACTTCTCTATACCTAAAAACTCCGAATTGTCATTATGTAAAATAATCAAAGGGAAATACTCACCACTTCATTTATCTATCTGCATTTTTATGCGACACATATGTGATATTCAATTGTTCCTGCCTCACATCAAAGTGAAATAACAGCTCTCGTTATATTTCAAAAATGCATTTTTTGAAAATAAAATATGCACTTATGTATAGTGACAAACAGTATGATCCATGACCATCTCTGGTTTGAATGTTGATTTGTAAGCATGTCATGTACTCATGTGGCCAGAAGTGAAATAAGTGCACCAAGAAGCGTGACAGCGTTCCTGATTGGTCAAGGAAATAAATCGCATAGGTAGAGTCCATATGTTCTGTCCACTTTATCGACACCATGCCTCTGTCTCTGTATCTGTTTGTCGGTGCTGCACGCAGTGTAATCCAATGCAATTATTATAGCCATCGCCCCGGTATTAGGGGCGAGGGCATATGTATGTAGTTTCGTTATATTTCACTGCGTGCAGCACCGACAGACAGCACTGATGGACATTGTTGACATTTAATTAAACGGGTGCGCTTAGGCAAGTTTTTCAGAATACTTTCAAACCTAGCTTTTGGCAGACGAAAACAAACATTGCCCCAGAGAAATGAGGTGTTTATTCGAATAGTGCACTGAAAGGACTGCTACTATAGCCGTTTTCATGAAAGATTTAATTTATTCTGAAGGGGCAGCACCTGGCTGAAGTGGCGGCACCCGGCTGAAGAGGCAGCATCTTCTGAGGGGCGGCACCTGCTAAAGGGGCGGCACCTGGCTGAAGGGGGCGACCCCTGGGCCCTGGCTGAAAAGGCGACACCTGGCTAAAAGAGGCGGCATCTTTTGAAGGACGGCACCTGACTTGGGTGGCATTCGGTCAGTGGCGGCACCTGGGCATGGGACGGCGCCTCGTCGAGGGCGGCACCTAGGCGGGGGTGGCACATTGGACGCCTTGTTCTGTTTGTTGATTGGGGTTTTAGGGCGCAACAACTCCTTTGTTATTTTGCGCGCACATTGGGACGTCCAAAAAAAGTGGTCCGACTAGTCTGAATGGTCCGTTAGGCATCGACGCGCCTGCACGATGTTATGATTGGATTGGTACAGAAGCAAAACGCTATTATTCAAGGTCTCTCTCAAACGACCACGCAAATATAAACAACCAGTCATAACCGCTAGCAGGAGATCCGCAAGACCACGCGCACCCGTCCGGTCCATTAGCTCGGGCGGGTCACACGTCCCCCGGGCCCGCCATGCCTGTGTCGCCCCCCCCCCGCAGCGGGCAGAGGTGTCATCCTTTACTAACTGCGCGAAATGCTGCCACCAGCCGACGGAGCACGCCCGGCCTGAAGTAGCCATGTCTGCGTGAAATGCTGCCACCAGCCGACGGAGCACGCCCGGCCTGAAGTAGCCAGGTCTGCCAACCATCAGCTGTTCGCGCCCGCCGGGGAGCACTAAACAAATCGCCTGGTCTGGATATTTTTTGTGGACGATATTTTCTATCCGCTGAGCTTTGAGCTAAGCTTTGCTGTTTGCTATCCGGATTCCTGGACCAGCGAGCAAACATTCGCCTCTGATAATATTTTACTAGTTGTGAAAGCAATGAAGAAAAATGTTTGCATTTGTTCTTACTAATTGTACCAATATATAATTAATTATCTTCGGGGTATATCTAGACAATTTCGCCAAACCAGAGCCACTGCCATATCCAATATTTCAGGTTATACGAATAGGTATACCCTTTAATATCACATTTTGCAGCGAGTTGGTACAGTGACTGGTTTCATGGATACTTTTTACTAATGTCTCATGCTCTTAGTTATTTGTGAATAATAAATTGAAATGCTATGCCAACACACAGACTGGCTGTCCAATACAAATTATGAACAAGCCAAGCATCATTTTGAGGAATACTGTCCAGAGTGTCCACTTCCTTCTCGGCTACAACTCACCACCAGCATACAGATATCTGCAGGCATACTAAACAGGGGCGCAGCCAGACCTTCGGCAAGGGGGCACGGCATCCTCAGCCCCCCCCCTCAGCAAATCCCCCGTAAAAATGGCGCGAAAAAAATTCCCGATTTAGGCCACTATATTGCCCCTAAAAAGTCGCAAAAGGGACGTCGCCGACAATTTTTTAGTATGAAAGTTGAGCCCATGAGGCGGGGCACGTGACCCTGTGCCCCCTGGCTGCGCCCCTGATACTAAACCATGCCGTTTGGTCCCATTCCAGTGACCAGATCCATCAGCGGCGTAGTCCAGCCTGTCTTATGGCCATAGCATTGCATACTGTTGCAGAACTGGTCCGGCTCGGGCGGGGTCCCTGTTCAGGTCAGCGAGTGGGGTAACGTGCATTGTGTCGCGGTCGCTGGCAGCTGTCCGGTTATGTGGTAACTCGCGCTGCTGCAGACCGGGTCGGACCGGCCGGTCAGGTGACCGGTCAGCCGCGGCCGGACAGGACCGGACCGGACCGCCAGCAGACACGACGGGCACCACTCACAGTCACCGGCCGGCCACCCGGGCCTCAGCCGGCTCAGCAGCACCGGCAGCTGAACAACCACACCCCCAACTGACCGGCAAACTGAAGGGTCAATTAATGGCCAACTGAATGGCAAACTAAACGACTAGCTGAACGGTCAGCTGAACGGTCAACTGAACGGTCAACTGAATGACCAACTAAACGACCAACTGAGCGACCAACTGAGCGACCAACTAAACGACCAACTGTCGAGGAGCTGAAGTTCAACAAAGCCCACACGAGCTGCTCAGTCCTCAGCCGATTCCGACTGAGCCCAGAGGAGCTGCTCAGTCCTCAGCCGATACCGACTGAGCCCAGAGGATGTCAGCTGAGCACTGAGCCTGCGCCGAGGCCTGTACTCGTATAGAGAGGCAGTGCATGCGCCGAGGCCTGCACTCGTATAGAGAGGCATGCCTGCGCCGAGGCCTGCACTCGCTATAGAGAGGCAGTGCCTGCGCCGAGGCCGTGCCACTCGTATAGAGAGGCAGTGCATGCGCGAGGCCTGGCACTCGTATTAGGAGAGGCAGTGCATGCGCCGATTGCCTTCTTGCATCGTATAGAGAGCAGTGATCCTGCGCCGAGGCCCTGCACTCGTATAGAGAGGCAGTGCCTGCGCCGAGGCCTGCACTCGTATAGAGAGGCAGTGCCTGCGCCGAGGCCTGCACTCGTATTGAGAGGCAGTGCCTGCGCCGAGGCCTGCACTCGTATAGAGAGGCAGTGCCTGCGCCGAGGCCTGTACTCGTATTGAGAGGCAGTGCCTGCGCCGAGGCCTGCACTCGTATAGAGAGGCAGTGCATGCGCCGAGGCCTGCACTCGTATTGAGAGGCAGTGCCTGGCGCCGAGGCCTGCACTCGTATAGGCAGCAGTGCCTGCGCCGGAGGCCTGTACTCGTATTGAGAGGCATGTGCCTTGCGCCGAGGCCTGCCACTCGTATAGAGAGCAGTGCCTGCGCCCGAGGCCTGTACTCGTATTGAGAGGCAGTCTGCCTGCCGCCGAGGCCTGCACTCGTATAGAGAGGCAGGCCTGCTCGCCGAGGCCTGCACTCGATTATAGAGAGGCAGTGCCTGCGCCGAGGCCTGCACTCGTATAGAGAGGGCAGTTGCCTGCGCCTCAGGCCTGTACTTCGTATTGAGAGGCAGTGCCTGCGCCGAAGGCCTGCACTCGATTAGAGAGGCAAGTGCCTTGCGCCGAGGCCTTGTACTCGTATTGAGAGGCAGTGCCTGCGCCCGAGGGCCTGCACTCGTATAGAGAGGCAGTGCCTGCGCCGAAGGCCTGTCTCGTATTGAGAGGCAGTGCCTGCGCGAGTCCTGCACTCGTTATAGGAGGCAGTGCATTGCGCCGAGGCCTGCACTCGTACTAGAGAGGCAGTTGCACCATAAACGAGTCTGGTCCTTTCTGGCTGTGCTCAGGCGAACCTCAATGACCCTGACCGCCCAGGAACCAGACTTGTTAATGACTCATATTTTTTTTGAGTCGACTCAAGTTCTGACTCAGAGCAAGGAACTGACTCGACTCTTGACTCAAGTGGTGCTGAAACAAATAGTTCGACTTAACTCATGACTCAAGTTGATTGTTTTAAAAAATGGAGTCGAACTCAATGGTATGACTCAGTGCAGTTTTAACAAATTGATTCAGACTCGACTCAAAAAACATTTTGGAGGTCAACTTCAGATTGACTCATCACAAGTTTCATTATTACTTGATGTTGACCCTGCGGGGGGAAGGCGGGGGGTGTCGGGTGTAGACAAAATTCGCATTCGATCTAGGTACATTGGTTTCCTCAGGTGACGGGGCGTGGCCCCAGTACCCGCTTGGCTATGTGTCCCTGTTGCATTTGACTCGCATTTGTTTGAGTCGATTCAAGTCTGGCTCACAACCAAAGAACTGACTTCAACTCTTGACTCAAGTGCGGTTCAATCAAATTGAAATCGACTCGACTCTTGACTGAAGTACCCACCGCTTTTACAAAATCGAGTCGACTCAACTTCATGACTCATCCAAAAATGGCTGACTCATGAGTCAACTCATGACTCAACTCTGAGTCATTTACAAGTCTGCAGTGAACCAAACCAAACGTAGCTCATTCGGCTGCAGGTGTATGTATGTAGGTGCATTGTGCAATGTAGGTACATACTAGTACCTAGTGGTGTCAATCAGTTACCAAAATTTTGGTTACCGAAAAAAATTGTGTGACCGATTTGGTAATTGTTCGGTCAGGCTTATACATTTTTGGACACTTTGCAGTCGGCTTAATATAAAATAATTCACTTTTTGTCACATTTTACGCATTCTTATTTCTATCCAGCGAATTGATACACATTTGCTCGAAATTCAATTATTTAATGTAAATGTTTTTGGTCTTGCTTGCGGCAACCACTATATTTAATCCCTTCTTCACAATTATGTCTTTTTGGAAGCTGTACAATTACACGTACCTACGTTTGATGAATTATGATGTTAAAAAAGCTTTTTTGCCAGTGTGTATATACAAATATACTATTGAAAAATTTGTAAAATCTTGGACATTTTTGGCCTCAACCAAAATCGGTCAATATTTATTTGGTAAACCCAAATTCCTCCTGTTCGGTATTGGATTGGTTTTGGTCAGGACATTTTTGGGAAATTTCATCACTAGTACATACTAGTGGTACCAGTTTCAGAAAATATTTGTCTAATGTCCGACCGATGTCCAAGACCATGGTCAGCTGTCCGTCCGAAGTTTTCCGAAAATCATTGTTTGTCCGAAATTTGTCCGGAAGCAGAAACAAATGTATTATATGGAATGTAAAACATCCAGTGCATCATTCCCAATATATTATATACATGCATAAAGGCATTGGTGTCAAATAACAATGCCGTTAAGATATCCGAAAGCCACAATAATAATATATAACTTTATATACAAGAAAATACGTATTGATAAAAAGTAACTAGGTAAGTGATTTTCACGACAAGCCATCCTAGAGAATTGGATGTCCAAAAATGTCCAAAGAAATATGCTTATGTCAGTCCGAAAATCAAATCTTCGGAATAAATTTCGGATTTCCGAAAATGCTTGCATCGATTGCACCATTAGTACATACATACATAACATACATACTAAGCCGTTTTTCACGGAATGGATTATTTGCTGCAAAATGTTAAAAAAAAAAAATAAGTGTTGCGGGCATTTTCCACGACATTTCGACCAGTCGAAAACACCGTCATCCCTCTCACTTTTTGTTCAAAAATTGGTTGTATAGGTTATCTTGGGTCCTGAATTTCAAGCTGTTGGAAATTATTAGCTCGATTTGAGCTTCAGGTTATTGAGTATAGCCTCGGGCATTTGCAGGTCACGTTGCCAGAGGTGTTTTTTTCGGAAGCCGAAAGACTGCATTTGACTTAAACCCAAATGCTAAAAATACTTGTATGGCTGAGTTCACAATGAAACAAAGTATTTTTCTGATTTTTTTGGACGTGACCTTGAATGACCTTGACCACATGGACCTTGTGAACATTTTTTTCGATGACCTCGTTGTGACCTCGGGTACACCCTTATTTCCAATTTTTTTACCTTCTTAAATACTTGTCATGTCTTGTCTAAACAATGCCATTAAATAAAAAAGGTTGCGTTTTCCTCTAGATTTCCATATTTTCCATCTATATACGTGCGTGTTTTTCGGAATTACTCCAAGGGGGAGGGTAACGGGCAAATATCTGCCAAGGTATGAGACCGATTTGGACGGGGTCCTCACCATTTGATCTGGCGTGGTCTAAGACGGTGCCGTATATAATTTTATATACTTTGGTTTAATCTGAGTGGACCAAATTGGACCAAACCCATCCAAACCACCGACAATCGCTGCAGACGACATCATGCTCCGAACCAATTGGACCGATTTGGGCGGAATGTTCTCCATTCGATCCGACGTGGTTCAAAACGTTGTGGTACAGAGTTTTATCTACTTTGGTTCATTATTAGTGGAGCCAAATTAGACCAAAACGACAACAATCGTTGTAGACGGGCGTCCATGCTCAGAACCTATTTGGGACCGACTGAACAGGTATTCTTCAATCAATCTGGGTGGTCCAAAAAAGTGCTCTTCAAGGAAAGTTCTATCAAAACTTTGATTGAATCTAATGCGACCAAATCAGACCAAACCCACCCAAAATCATTGTAGATGACGTCAATGTTCCGAAAACATATGTTATCCAATTGGACACGATCTTCACCATTTGATCTAGCTTAGTCCAAAAGGGGCCTCTAAGAGTCTAGTCGACTTTGGCCTTATATAAGTGGACCAAATTGGACCAAAACCACCCAAACCACCAAAAATCGTTGCAGAGGACATCAGCCTCCGAACCTAATGTACCGATTTGGGCGTAATCTTCGCCATTCGATCCGGCGTGGTTGAAAACGTTGCGGTGGACAGTATTATCTAATTTGATTCAATCTAAGTGGACCAAATTAGACCCAAAAAGCTAAAAATCATTGCAGATGACGTCATGCTCAGAACCTAATGCACTATTTGTTCGGAATCTTCACCCATTCGATCCGGCGTGGTTCCAAAACGGATTGTGATTGGACAGTTTTTATCTAATTTGATCAATCTAAGTGGGCCAAATTAGACCAAAAACGCTTAAAAATCGTTGGCAGATGACGTTCATGCTCCGAACTATGGGACTGATTTGGACACGATCTTTCACCATTTAATTTGGCTTGTTCCAAAGCACGGGCCGGTATTTATTTTAACCATTTGTCGAAATTAAGTGGGACCAAATCGGACCAATACACCCACCAGTTTGTTTGGTTTCGTCCAATTGGTCCACTTTAAATTTGAACCACCCGTCAAACTCAAACACGGCACTGTTTTTGGATTTCAAGCCGCGACTCAATGATGAAAGATCTTGGTCCAAACAGTTTGATTTGTGTTCTGAGAATTGCGTCGTCTTGCAACGTTTTTTTGACTTGTTTGGGTCTAATTTTGCTTCCACTTTAGATTGAAACCCAAAGTAGATAAACACGCTATCCACAATGTTTTGAACCCACGCTAGATCGAATGGTTAAGATTACTGTCCAAAACAGAGTCCCATAGGTTGGAAGCATGATGTCGTCTGCAAACGATTTTTGGTGGTTTTGGGCTGGTTTTTGGTCCAATTTGGTCCATTCATATTAGACCAAAAGTGTATAACAATTAATATACGGCACCGTTCTTAGACCCATACGCCACGACAAAATGGTGAAGGACCCCGTCCAAATCGAGCTCTCATGTAGCTTGGCAGATATTTGCCCGTTACCCCTCCCCCCTGGGGTAATCGAAAACACGCACGTATATAGATGGAAAAAATGGAAATTAGAGGGAAAAACGCACCTTTTTTTTATTGAATGCATTGTTAGACAAGATCATTAGACAAAAAAATTTAACGAAGGTACAAAAATTGAAACAGAGGTTACCCGACGGTCACACGAGCGGTTCATCAGAAAAAAAAATGTCACCCAAGGTCACGTGCGTCAAGGTCATTCAAGATCACGCCAAAAAAACAGAAAAATACTTTGTCATTGTGAACTCAAGCCATACAAGTATTTTTTTAGCCATTTTGGTTCAGTCAATGCAGTCTTTCGGCTCTCCGAAAACACCTCTGCAAACTTGATCCTGCAAATGCCCGAGGCTATAAACGTCTATAACCTGAATCAGATCGACGCTAATATTAACACAGCTGAATTTCAGACCAAAGATAACCCTTATCACGACCTATTTTGAACTAAAAAGTGCATTCGATGATTGTGTAATGGGATAAAAAATGGTCGAAATGTCGTGGAATGCCCCTGTTTTAAAATGTTTTAGTAGTAGCCGTTTTCACGATGGACTAATTTGCGAAAACAAAAATGTTTTAACCCTCACCATACGGGACCGTAGGACGAGGGTTAAAACATTTCTCGCAAATTAGTCCATCGTGAAAACGGCTAGTACTAAAACATTTTAAAATTTTAAAATATTTCGCGTAAAATAATCCATCGTATAAACGGCTACAATCTGGTATATATCACTCAATGTATTGCTAGAGCAGTTTGACCGAGTTCAGTTTTGCCATATGCTGTCCCATATTTTATATGTAATCGCCATTCTTCTTTTAAGTAACAGCCAGAAGGGGCACACATATAATAAACTAGCAAAAATAGCAATATAATGTTCCGATAAAAGAGGTTACACATATACAACGTATGAAGCACATGAAAACTGACGATGCAGGTAAACGGTACATATCTAGTTAATGGTGCTGAGCAAAGACCATTACTCTTCAAGCACTTCGACTTCAATAGACAGAGCAAAGACTTTGAGTCCTGACGAATTAACAACGACGAAGAACAACCATCTAAGAGAGCAGGGGAATCAGCATATCAGAGTAGTAGCCGTCTCAAACGTGCAATGGCGTCGCCGGGATTTCGAAATAAGAAGGGGCTTATCCAAGTGCAGCGTGGCGTTGGCAGCATAAAACCCTGAGGGATGGCTGAAAAATTACCAGGGACTATGTCCTTTTAGTGACTTGGTAGTCAGTAAAGTCATTCAGGGTAGCTTAAAAAAGGCACGCAAAAATGTCCCAAAAGCAGTGGCGTAGCCAAGATGGAGGGGTTTTCGGGCCCTGCCCCCACCCTCTGGAGGCCAGGTGGGCCCCTCTGGCGACCGAGCGAGGGCTCCCTGGGGCCGAAGTGTTTTGAATGGTGTCAGGCGCCCGCTAAACGCCTTACGTGGCATAGAAGAACGCCCGCGAACCTTACAAAGCTGCAACAAGAATAAATAACAGCACTTGCTTGTCTGCTAAAAGCCTGTACCTATATATCTAAATACGTATGAATAGGGCCCAAGCCAGTGTAGAAGAGAATACCCTCTACCAGCTTTTAAAGAGTCCAAGACACGTATAGATTCCAGATGACGATTTATAACGAAAATAACTCTGTCAGAGGACTAAGTCATTATTCGTCTTAAAGACGAGCAATGAATGACCTGTTACCGAAAGCCTCTTAAAGGGATCATACGGGCTTCTCGAATGTCTCCTAATAATTGTATAGAGGAAGGAAGCGATGCAACAGTATTTATCGAACGTTATCAACCAACTTTTCACGAATTTGTATATCAATCAAGCTATTTGATAAGCTTTTGTTACGAATTACATTCGAATTATATCCGCACTAGCAGTGTAATTGATTTCTGGTCTAAATCCAAAAAGAATAGATTTCACTGTAAATGCAAAGTGGTGCATATATTGTGCACTGAATTCAAGCAATGCGCTCAGGGGCTCCGCCACCGGGGGGACGTGTTCCCCAAACATTTTCGGATTTTATCACAAGGCCTATTGGCGTTGCATGGAAAGAATCAACTTCAGAATGCCTCCGCCCCCCCCCCCAACTTTCGGGAGGTGGCGTCACCCTTGAATGCACACTGCACAGTGTAAACATACCTTTATACTGTTAGAGTAAACATACCTTAAATAGTATACAGAGCCGGTATGGAAAGTTGGTGGCAATTGCCAATCATGTGCGCTGCAATCGTCGAAATCTTGCAAAACACTGCTACTAAAAAATAAACAGACCAGTGGATGGCGTGATAAAGGTTAAGCCCTGAATGACGGTAGCGGTGACACTCATGCAAACCGGTTAGGACTTGGGTGGTAAGATATCTAGCAATCGACGGAAGGTGTTTTATCTAGTATTTACGTCGCATTCATCACGTCTCATGGCTCACTTCACGCCACGTCTCCGGCAGCGCAGACGTCACGTCTCCGGCAGCGCAGACGTCACGTCACGTGTCCGGCAGCGCAGACTCACCTCGCACATCGTCCTTCTGCACGGCCTCCAGGAACCTCCGCCTCAGGGCGTCCGCCTGGGCGTCGCTCACGTCCGACACCGAGTAGATGATGGGCCCCGTCATCTCAGCGGTACCGACGCACTCGCTCAGACGGTCACAACGTGCTCTCTCAGACGGGCTCAGTACGGTCACAGAATGGCCACAGCAGGACCACGAAATGGCACAGTACTGCCAGACAGTAGGTACAGCCGACAGTATGACCAGAGCACGGTTATGGAATAGTCACACCAGGGCCAGGAGCAGGGCACGGCTCAGTTCGTCTCAGCACGTCTCAGCACGGCTCAGTACGGTCAGAGCACAGCCACAGTACGGTCACACCACGGCCAGGAAATACGGCCCTAATGCGTCCCCGCACGGCTTCAACACAGCTCAGCACGGCTTCAGCCAAGTCAGTACACGCGTGACCCACACCTGGCCCGTCCGTTCCTGCACCGCAGCACACGTACGCACGTCCGACCGCGGCGAAGGCAGAGCGCAGACTGGCGACGACCGGCGGGGAGGAGGCGGTCGCGGTCGCACTACCTTGGGCCGCACCAGCCGCCGGCCAGGTACCGGCACTCGGCTGACAGAGGAGGCCTCCGACCGGGTCAGGCCCGCACCTCCGCTCTGCACGACCGTGGCTCACAGCTCACAGGGACTTACACAGAGTCCCGGCACGTCAAGGTTACCGGGAGACCACTCGCTGATGGGGGGATGACTCTCGGGCGCGGACGGACTGGAGGCCCGAGTCGTGCTGGCTGCAATCTGATGCGTGTGGTGAGGGTGACTTATCGGCAGGAGAGGCTGTCACGAATGGTGATCACTTGACAAAGACAATTAACGTGAGGGGACATTCCATTTTTGCATGTGAAAAAGAGTGGACAATTTATAGATCTGACGCATTACTGCCGTTCAAAGTAAAAAAACGTGTAATTAACAAAATATAAAACAGTAAAGCGCCGTTGTTGGCGATGAACGAGCGAGCGCAAAGGAAATGTATGGTGAATTTCAACTCAATCGGGCAATTATTTTCTGTGATACAAAAAGGTTACGCACGTGCAGAGATACCAACCCCTGACTTGTGGAAAGGCAGGCGACTGAAGAGGTTAGTAACTACACACCAAATTCGAACACAATCGGTTCAGCCGTTCCTGAGATATATAATAGGGGGTGTGCACGTGCGCACGTGCATAGGCACCCCACCCCTGACTAGTGGAAAAGCGGCGGCTGAGGAGTCCCTAACCACACACCAAATTCGAACATAACCAGCCCAGCCGCTGCGGAGTTGTTGCAACAAAACACCTTTCGACACCCCTCACGCGGCACGCGCCATGCGCAGCTGGTAGTCACCACATTGAGTCGTCACTGATAAAAAAGGATTGATTGGATGGGCCTACTCAGACCAAGAAGTCCATTTGTCAGTCGGACTTTCGTGGTGCAAAGTATATAAGCTTCTCAAAAGCGTCGCCACGGGTTGGGTTGGGTCGGGTTGGGCCGCTCATAATCAGACTTTTTCCATATACCGCGTAAAGACGAGCTAGCGCGAAGCGCTCGCTCGTAATTATTCAGGTGAGCAGTTTTTGTGTTACAGTACAGCAGCATAAGATCCACCTGTAATAAGCAATTGCTTGGAATAATGTATCAATCAGACGACAAAGTAATTTTCTATCTATCTAATATGTGAAAAAATCGTTGATCAATAATTACACAGTCAGAAATCCTCGTTCACTTTTTCTGCCACTTGAATGATACACCAAAAGTGAAAGTCACTCAAGTCAAAAGCGCGTATCTAAACAAAAACGCGTATCCGTATGATTTCAGATACGTGTTTTTCAATTTCGGAAACTTGATTTGCATGGTACCTCAGCACGACAAAAACATGTATCTGCTCGAAATGTGTGCAAGTGCATAGCGGTATGCAATGACGAGTATCTGCAATCATTTGTAAACAAAGCAGTTCAACGGTTATTCACAAAGACAAAAACGCATAACTGTCAACTTTCCGGGATTTCTCATGACAAAAACGCGTAACTGCACAGATACGCGTTTTTGTCACTAGCGATGTTATGTATTTGGATGACATGCGCACAGGGATGACATATACGCGTGAGTTACTTACGCGTTTTTGTTTGGGAAAGTTGCTAATTGTAAAATTTATACGTTTATTTACGTAAGTTATATTCATTTTATTCCAATTAAATTAATACAACAATGTGATTATGTAAACCAGTTTGTGCGACTCAACAAGACGAATCGACAGATGTGGGTCACACACAAGCATCTTGACAGACAGACAGACAGACATCGACAGACAGACAGATATCGACAGACAGACAGACACAAATATCTTGTGCGGTGTTTTTTATACGTGGTATCTGGGTGTAGTGTTTTAACCTAATTGTTTATACGACTTTGTAATTACATGGATTTTACATGAGTAGGTAGCCGTAGGTTATATGAAATGTCATTGACGGGAGGCCCGGGGGCGCCTGAAAAGGGGCCCTTGCCGAGCGTTGAAAGGGCCCCTTGCCGAGTGTTGAAAGGACCCCTTGCCGAGCGTTCAAAGGGCCCTTTTCCGAGCGTTGGAAGGTCCCCTAAAAAATATTCGAAGCTGGTGCATATACCAACTTTGATTTTGTGTGGCTCAAGACTCCAAAATTAATTGCGCCGCAGAGCGGCGCGATTTTTTTTAGTCTTATATCTTATATATTATGTTATGTCTTATATAGGTCTTATATAGGATATGCTTTTTCATTTTTCATCAAAGTGATATCAAACCGGGGGAGGCGACACCTCCCTGGTTGAGATACTGGGCCGCGACAATATATAAAACGAAGCGATCGCTGTGCTGTGTGTGTGTTGCAGTAGGTGTACAGACACTGTACATTGAGTGCAACACACACACTGGCGGATCCAGGGGGCGGCAGGGGCTAAGGCCCCCCTATTCCAGGCCGGACAGGGGCGGCAATACAAATTATCCCCCCCCATATCCGCTAAAAATGGTAATGAAAAATGGATACTGGCTGCGAAAAATAACGTTTTGACGAAAAGTAAATTATTTTTTGCCTCGTTCGTGTTTTCTCTATTTGCTCGTTCGTGTTTCCTCCATTTGGTAGCAATTTGGCAGCAGTGGGAAGTAAGCAAAGTTGGCTCGTTTGACGCTATTTTTGACCTGGAGAAGGTCGTGGATTTTGTATTTTGGTATCTTGTTAGGTATTTGAGTGTTCTGAAACACGCATCAGCGAGGAATCGTATTTTGGGTATAGGTAAGTGTAATTTATATAATTTACACTAGATAAATGATTATTTTTCACGACTCGCCCTACCACCCTCGCCCCCTTCCCGCCCAGGGTCAAGTACCCGGAGTCCGGAGATGCCCGGAGGCCCACAGCGAAAATTAGCCCCCCCCCCATATTGGGAGGCTGGATCCGACAGTGAACGCACAGCACAGCGATCGCTTCGCTTGTTGTCGCGGCCATAAACGTACAATACACACAACATGAACAGACGCGTGTTATATTCTCGTTACAGTGCGGTCGTCAGGCGACAGGCACAAATTGCAAAATTTAATCTTTTTTTATATTCATGCATTTCTCCTTTTACAACAGTACTATATTATAATATTCGGCTTCGTATGATATCTATATTGCTTTGTTTATACCTACTTGATAACAGGCTTGCGACCTTAAATAGCAGGTGTTAGACAATTGGTCTAAATATTGTGATATGACGTATTTATTTCGATGGCATCCGTAACAATAGAAGGTAAGACCTTTAAATGGCAGATACAGAGCTGCAGGTTGTCACAGTAGAGATACGTGATGGGCAATAGATGCACCATGTTATAGGATTTTCCGATTTGCATTCGGTTCATACGTTATTACGAGCGAGCGCGAAGCGCGGAGCGAGTCCTCATTGAATACCGGATTTTTCTCACATACAAGCGGCCGACCGGCCGGGCCAGACCGCACGGGTCTGGTCAGAAAGCTTATTCTTTCGAACCCCGCATCCGATTGACAAGCGGTCTTCGCCAATATGAAGCCCCATGGCAATGACATTATGATTTAATTGGCATGTTTTTTTATAGTTGAATGCGTCAGCACGGGGCGCGTGAACACGTTGACGGCGTCAGGGGTGTCATATAAGTATTACTGCTGCAGCTCGAGGAAGGCTTGGACCTATTAAGCTAATTTATGTGTGAAGGCTGGGAGACCCACCACTGGGCAAGGTTGCCACAGGTAAAACTCCTGGTCACACTGCACGTGCGCAGTGCACCCCTGTTTCGTCACAAAATACTTACAAAAACATCGTTGCAATCTCGACCTATATCTCGGGCACCAAAGTCGAGACACGGGTCAACACAGATGCGGTAGAGACGATATCCGCCCGGCGTATGCACTATGTGTGATCAGCGCGCGTGGTACGTGCAAAGTTACTGGCTCCAAGCGCAAATGGATAGTTTTATGATCTTCACAAATTAATCAGTGCTCAGCACTCTATGGGACGTGAAGCGATAAAACAAAACACCAATGTGTAGACCAATGTACGGCGTCTCTAAAATGCATTCAAAAATTTAGGTTTCATGCAGTATTTTCACTGTTAAAATTCTGTCTGTAATATTTGTTATTGACGATTTTATAATATTTCCTTAATTACACCCGCCGTAGCTTCAAAACCCAAGGGGTGCTAGACGATAAGAAATGATTTGGCGGCTGTAAAGCGCGAATCAAATCATCTATACGCCACCCATAAATGAATTTTGCCTACAAATGAAGCTTAATAATTGAATTAAATAACGCTTTCAACTATTTAGTTTAAAAGTATCGTTTAGTTCGGATATATTGCGACGGCAAACAACACAGCGAAAATAATTAAAATGCATGCTTTGCACAAGACGATCCTCCGTTAGACGGGTGATATATTGACGCGGATTTATTCGGACTCGCTCGTCCTTCGCCGTTTAAGGCGTCTTACTGGTTTTACACCCCGTCATAGAGATTCCATAAAACGAGCAAGTCAGTTCAGTTGACACGTATCAAAACTGTGGTTAGAAAGCAGAAAACGCGTTTGTAGATCAACCTCAGTGTTCTATTTCGTGTCAGAGCGCACACGAGGGCAAGCATAACCATCTGACGGTCAGAAGCCAGAGCAGTAAACAGCTGCTGCTGGAACTCGCTGCCTGACCGCTGACGGAGTCATTCAATCTGTGACGACCAACGCAGCAGTTCAAAAACAATCTGAACAAACACGGGGCCAATCATCAGTAAGAGGTGCCGTAAGCAAAGATGAAAAACAAGGCACAGTTACAGTTGCAATTAGTAACCGACAAAGAGCCCGTGAATATCTGAGCTACACAGGTCGCTCTACTGCGGCCTTTGCAACTTGCAAGACCTGTATCTGCAAGTGCAATTAGTGTCCAGGCGCACCAATAGAAGTTCATAGCAATTGTAATCAATAATCGACACAAACGATGCAGTACCGTTCCCTGTCCGAAACGAATCAAACCGTCGGCAGCACTTCAAAGGAAACAATAACGCACAGTGACTAAAGCGCTGGCGCTCAACGTCTCCAGAACTCAAACGGTCTACGTCGTAACGCAACATCACCCCTCTAACCAGTCATTTTCCCCTCTAACCTGACCAGACTGTATAACGTCACTGTGACGTCATATCCAAGTGAATTCGACCAATCAAAGGAATTGGTGCGAATGGTCGCAAGGCTTGGGGAATTTCCAGCCGGGTCCCCTAGATGATCAGAAGTGCCCCTTGACCTTTTAAAAGTAAGAATGCAGTTGTGCAGAGAATAAACCCCCAAAAATCACGCCGCTCCAGGGGCGTATTTAGGGGGGTCACCGCACCATGCCCCCCCCCCCCTTGGGCGCCGAAGGCGCCCT
>VOPJ01004957.1:34797-95964 GCA_014673585.1 Semibalanus balanoides | reverse complement strand
GCAGAACGTGTGAAGCACGGGGGAGGAAGGGACTGAGGGCAATAAAAAATAACCTACCTAACTAATGAACTAGTGTGCTACCTATTCTAAGCCGTCCCTAGGCAATGTGGCTTTGGGTACGGCGCCTAGCTACGACGGAAAACCGGAGCGTGGCGATGGAAAGCATTGGATGAGATCCTATCTTACTGTTGGTGTTGGGCAAGATGCCACCACGGAGAGACATATTGACTGACGACTGGAATTGAAACATAAATAATAAATTGAAAGCCTGAGGTGAGGCCATCTCTCTGAACTCCAGCTCTCTTCACGGCGAGGTCAGGAACTCTGAGGATGTTAGGCCAGGAATTGCCGTCAAGGAGAGCCTCTGCCAGACACGAAATGGAATTCATAACACCGTATCTTCCCTTTTTAGTTTCTAAGACTCATCTTTTTCTCTTCTGTGTACAAGAAGACCTGATTTACGGGACATGTGGTACCTACCTACTCCTAAGTATGTATCACATGTTCCCTTATATCAGTCCTTAGTGTACACAAAAGCGGAATTAGATGAGTTTAAAACTAAAAAATGGAAGATACATATCAAACAGACTATACATAGGACAGGCCGAAATATAACCGATACCTGCTGATATTGTGTTACTGTGCAAAATCACGCACGGTAAGAAATAATAAATCCGTCTATTTTTCCGCTGTTCTCGGTATAACTTCTGACCATCTAGCACGGCCTTTTCTAAGGAATTTTCACTGAGGGGATTTCGCTGAAGGATCTAGGCTTCGAGTTTGGAGGCAAAAGTTTTGCTCAGTTTCGCCACTAAAAAGTCGTTTACCCGTGGTGGATCCAGCCGTCTTGTTTTTTGGGGGGAGAGCCATCTTTTTGTGGCAAAAAGACACACTTAATTTTTCCGCGGATTTGTGCCGGTCACCTTATTTTGATATTTGGTTTAAAAAGTCATTTTGTTTTGGAAAAACAAACAAAAAGAAACGAAAATTCGCATATAAACACATGAGTAGTTGTAATGTGTATTTATCTCATACCAACTGGCAGGGTGTCGCCGACAAATTGTCAGGGTGTCGCCGACAAATTGCCAGTGGTGGTCGGCTGAATGACGAAAAAGTGTGTCCGATTCTTCCGAGTGTATTTTAGCCTTTGGAGCATTTTTAATGTGGATTTCATGTTATAACAGGTAGGGGAGACCGGGCACGTTCTGTCACTTTTTTGCTAATTGGCCCTGGCGTGCACACTTTTCAGAGTTGGTGATTGATATTCCAATACTGTTAAAAATAAATTATACCCGCGCACGCAGGGGGGGTTGATTTCCGCCTCCCCTCAGGATTTCAGGAGTAAGCGGAAAAACGGCGGCGCGCAGCGCGCCAAATTCGTACACCTCTTTGGGCATCAATTACCCACACTTTGTAAAAAGTTTTGACTTAAGGTCATCTCAGGTCAGGTCCAAGTCCATGTCAGTGACCTCACCCAAAATGTTTGGCGTTCGTGCCAAGCCACAGGTCCTTTTTTCGAGTTTTGACAACTTGCAGGATTTATAAAATATCAGTACCTACATTCGTTTACTCTCGATTTTTCGTATCGGTGACCAAAAGAAGGTCAATTTTCCTGACCTCCCATTAAGTGAAGGGAAAATACACAGAATGTTTCCCTTTCCATAAAAATGCTTGGATCACGCTAATTCTTCAGAATAATGTTATTTTAGCTAATTCCTAATGATTTAAGGTACAATTGTTTTGGTCAGTGATCTCTACAAGGTCATCTGAGGTCATCTGAGGTCTATCAGCAATGATTTGCTAATGAATCTTGATAAGAAAGAGATAAGACGATTTAAGTTGACACCAATGTTTGTCGTCAGTTGGCAGCATTGCCCCATATGCAACATGACCTCCTGGGTTCACCAAATGACTTGACCTGTAGGTCAAATTTTGAAGTTGACTCTTAACCAGATCAACGTATTATATGTTTCAAAGCGCATCAATGAGACAAACCCACGATGGCGTCAAAATTGTTTACGCCTATTTTCTTAGTGACATGCTATTCACGAAAAACTGTTTTTTGGCGAAAAACAAGTATGTTTGACCTTTTTCATGACCTCTGGAGCCTAAACTATTGACTGAGGATTCAATTTTGAGGACTTTCATGGATTGCAAAATTTTCAATGGCTATCGATTGTCTCTCTCATTGTTGCTCTTACATATCATAGTTTCCGAAGATAATTGGGGGGTTTTCTGGAAAAGAGCTCCTCAAAGAGTCCTAAAACGGAAAATCTGACCTTTGGTGACCACTGGTGACCTCAATTGTGACCTGATCCAAGAAAGACTGAAATACTTTCGATAGAGCTTGCCTAGAGCTATCTAATGCCTTTTCCGCTTGGTCGCTACGTGCGTAGGTTTGGAGATCTCACGGGGGGGGAAATCAACCCCCCTGCAGTTCGTGTTCGGCGCGAACCCCTGCAGTGCGCGGGGTTAATATGCTCAACTCGTTTTAGGAGTTCAAGTGGTATCTCAGTTTGTTTCGACACAGTGTCGATAATGTGTCGATGACTCATTTGACAGACCTGACCGCATATACGGGCAGTTCGTCACCTATGGGGGCACATTTTGTCATTGATGGGGCACTTCCTGTTATCACTGAACGGTCATTTGTGGTGTCCCTGCAGGCGTAGAGAGGGTTTCATTCATCGCCACCATCAATAGTGTAGAAAATGACGGCTATATACAATCCCAACACTGCATTTTTGCGTTTTTCTTGGTTATCTATGCACGAATCAGAGCTCCCTGAGTACACATAATGATCTTTTTAATTTTTGAACTATTTTTCCCTTTCATCATCTGAAGACCATGACATTAGAAGCTCAAAAATGCTTTTTGATAAAAATCGGTCGAATGGCATGGCTACAATGACCCTTCAAAAACTCCAAGTATTTATAATGTGTTGCCCTTGGCCCCCATTTTTTAACAAAAAAACAATTTCGGGAATCAAAGAAGAAGATTTTTGTCACGCGACGAATCGAATGGTGTTCTTCTCTCATGAAATCGGCCTACGCTGTTCTCGAGATCTCTGGGGGGGCAGAATCTGCCCCCGCAGGTTAACGTATTCTGGACTCTCGTGAAATCATGGCCACCACCCGATTCGTTTTACGTTTGTAGTGGTGTACATATATGTAAACAGGCAAATCCTTTTTATGGTCGTTTTAAGCGATAGGACTAGGAATCATGAACAGATTCAGTGAGCGAACCTTGGTATTGTATTGACCGTCCATCCATGCGAACATATTTTTCGGGACATCGGTTGACAAAGCTTCTCATAAGTAAGGCAGTACAAGATATATATCACATAAGCACAAGACTCCACAATAACACACACATCCCTTTCAATAGTGCTACACTGATGATATAATTTACGAATGAGACTGGCGTTTTCGTATGCCACTTTAAAGCTCCTCAGAGTTGGGGCAGTCAATAGTCTCAGTTGGAAGAGTGTCATGCGCCGCTGCTGCTGTATGGAAATGAGTGCTGAGTGCAGGTCCACCGTACCTCGAGGTGGAGTTGCGCCGTGTCCGTCAGCCTGGTGTCCCGCAGAGCGACATCTGAACGGAGCGTGAACATTGTCCTTACTGTGGATGGGGTATTCTGGTATGTGAGGGATCGATATACCTTGATGCTGTCACGCTGCTCGATTAGTTCACCGATCCGGTACCAGTGAAGTGCGTTCAGGGTTGGGGTTATGTGATCCCGGCCGCCTTGGCTCCGTGACACTGAGCCGCGAAGTTAATCACTTCTGAATCCGATTCAGTTGATAGTCAGCTGCTCACCCAAACGGGAAGGCAATAAATGGGTTTGAGAGAAGACCATGGGCTTGAATGATAGTGATAAGAGCTTTTGATGTGAAATGACGCCTATCTGTTCAGTGAGATGAGGATGCTATCATCGAGCGCACTACGGTAGGATTTGCTGGTCCCAGGACAGGGACTGCTCAATGGTGACTCCTAATATTGTAATGGCCATGAGATTGATGAATGTACGTGCCCGACAGATCAATTGGAATTCCGACGCTTTTTTCAACCCCTTTGTTTGGTTCCAAGAATGATGACAATGTTTTTGTTTGCGTTCATTTTCAGAGAGTCCGTGCCTGCCTGCCTAGCTTGGGTGACAGACACCTGCCACTCGACACAGGTCACACTTTTTCTTTTTTACTGAAACTTGGGAGATGGGGCGAATAACGCTTAGCACAATGTTCTCGAATCTTTTAGGCCAAGACAGCATTCAAAGACACTATATCAATTATCTGAATAGCCAGCAAACAAAATTTAGTCAACTTATAAAAAAGTTTGGATTTCTGGTTGAAGAACAACTTTTTCTCAAATTGGACGAATCTAAGTCGCAGGCATGTTGTTGCTTTGATATTAGGGCACTGCAAGCAAAAGGAACATATGCTTATGAAACAACAATATACCTGCGGTGGATAGTTCACGAGGAAACCTCGCTGACATAATGTGCCCCGTGACAGAACGTGCCCCGTTCTCCCCTACTTAAGTTATTTAGCGCCGCAATTTTTTACGTGTTTGCCTGATGAAACTCAGAAATATAGGTGGTGGGCCTTGTAGAGAAAAAGAGGCTAAACGTGTTATTGATTAAATTCATCATTATGTCGTTACCAAGACGATGAGTTGGCCTCGATATGACGATGGCCATGATGTAACATTGCGAAAACGGCGTGATTTTTTTTATTTTAGGTTCGTAGAAAACGACATTCTTCATATGGAAACCAGACGCGTGATTGGAAGCGTTAATGTACCGTTTTCCTGCGTGCTGTCCGTCGGTGAGACTGCTCCCGAAATACCCGGGTCATTGCTCGTCTTATAGACGAGCGATGACCTGCTATTTGTTTTCATCGAATCTTGTATTGATGGCACAGAGGCAAAGCCATGATACATGATTAGTGATAACCGATCGCTTTTTATCGTGAGGCTTGATCGCTTGGGGCGGAAACAGGCCACTTTATGACTTGGAGGGGGCCTGGCCCTAAGTGCCCCCCCCCCCCCTAAGTGCCAGTGGCGTTAGGTCGTCAACGACAAGTAGCGATGAGAAAACGCGTTTTTTACCGTCGACTGCGGGGGATTTTTACGTCCACTGGGGGATTTCGATTCACTGCGGGGGATAAATCCCACCCCCAGTTAACATGTTAAAAAGGCCCTGCCATTTACCATGTAAATATCGCAAAGTGGCGTTTTCGGTTGCTGGCTACGCCTGCATGTGATTGAAGGGTAAGACTGGACAATACCGCCCACTTTTGGCATTTAGCATATTGCTCACTGAGTATGTATGTCATCGAAGCAGCGTCATAACGGTGGAGATTAATCATTTATTTCGAATGGTTTTCATTATATGAAGACCATTCAAATTTTACATATTATTCTAAGTAAATCGATAAGTTTAAGGAAAATCATTGAGTTTAAACTAGTTTTGTAATCTTGTTTCCAAACAGGGTTGAAGTGAAACCTGGCATGTTCACGGGGTCAAAATTGGAGCGGATAACTGCTAAATCAACATAATAGGCGTTTTCACGATAGCTTATTTTGCGCGAAATGTCTTAAAATATTTTAAAATGTTTTCAAATGTTTTCGAAGTAGCCGTCTTTACGATGGACTAATTTGCGAGAAGTGTTTAAACCCTCGCCCAACGGTCCCGTAGGGCGAGGGTTAGAACATTTTTTTCGCAAATTAGTTAATCATGAAAGCGGCTACTACTGAAACATTTTAAAACATTGTAAAATGTTTTAAAACATTTCGCGCAAAATAATCCGTCGTGAAAACGGCTAATGTTCAAAGGCTTGTTTGTCCAATGTTAGCGTGCTTTTCCTCTAATTCACTCTAATTGGCATTCGCATTGACAAACTGGAACATCAAAGACAGGACGCCCATAGCGGTCAAAGCGATCAAGCGAAATCACTCAAATCCATGTGACCGGAAACTCACTCGTCTACATTTCTGTATCTGTATCTGTATTATATTACCAAACAGGCTGCGCCAAATGACAGGTGAAGTCATGCAGTTAAACCTAACACACAACAAATATTCACTTTCATTTGGAAATCATTTCACAGGCTGCAGCGTCGATGTAAATGTCAAAATATGCCGCTGCAGCTGGTCCAAGGTTTCATGGAAGACGTCACGCTGTGGTGAAAACTATACTTAAGGTCACTGAGCAGCCAAAGGCCGCGCACAAACAAACCGTTCAATGTTCACACGACTCAACCTGGATCTATAGCGGAGGGTACACTAAACAGCGTGACGGGGGCACCCCAATTGTCGCTCTTGCAGATACATGGATGGCAAAACAGTCAAGGAGATGATTAATGTGATACAACCTTTAAAAAACTTACATGCAAGGGACTAATATCACTCTGAACACATCTCGCGTACAGGTACAAGTGCCGAATATTGTAGGATGACCGTAAGCGGTCATATTCTTAGGACGAGCAGTTCCGCTCCGAATGTGTGGCAAACCACATTCCAAATTTATGTTGAATTATCTCAACTCGAACGACATGAGACCTGGCTGTTCCACCTTAAATGACTGAGCAGTACTCTAAAATCGACCGAATATTAGCATTATAAGCGGCAATTATTGCCTGCTTGTTCAGTTTACATCTGGGGGAGGCCGACTGAAAGATATGAATAAGAAGGCCTATAGCCGTGGGGCACAATTCGCTTTGCAAGCGATGAGATCAATGTGAGCCGAGGATGTTAGCTTATAGTCCAGGACGACACCCAAATCACAAATTTGCCTAACGTTCTCCAAAACAATGCCGTTTATGATAGATATATGACAACAGAAAAAAGTTGTTGCTCTTTAAAGTGATCTTTAACCCGCGCACTGCAGGGGGTTCGCACCGATCACGAACTGCATGGGGATTGATTTCCGCCCCTCAGTTCTCGAAAACCACGCTTTGTAGCGACAAGCGGAAAGTGGCGTTAGATATCTCGAGACAAGATCTATCTAAAGTATACCAGCTATTTTTAGGTTAAGTCAATATTGAGGTCACTAGAGGTCAGCAAAGGTCAGATTTTCCGGCTTTAAGACTTTGCTCCAGAAACCCCAAAATATTAAGGAAACTATGATATCTAGGAACAAACAGATAAAAAACAACCGAAAGCTCTTGCAAAATTCAATATTGTCTCCTCAGGTTTAAGATAAGATTAATAGTTAAGGCTCCAGAGGTCATCAAAGGTCAAAAGGCTATATTTGACAAAGCTGTTTTTAGTAAATAATATTTTATCTAAAAATAGATCGACATATATTGTTGACGCCATCGTGTTTGTCTCATCAAGGCACTTTGACACATATTAATAGTGACCTGGTTAGCTCAACTCATAAATTTAACCTCTGGTCAAGTTCATTTGGTGACCCAGGTAGGTCATGCTGCATATGGGGCGACGCAGCTCGACGAGACAAACATATTATTGTCATCCGATCGTCTCTATCTTTATTCTATCAAGAGTTGCTAGCAAAACATTGCTGATGACCTCGATGACCTCGGATGACCTTTCAGAGATCACTGGGCAGAAATTACACCTTAGTCATCAATAATGAGCTAAAATAAAATAATTAGGAAGTAATTGGTTTGATTCAATGCAAATTATCTTAATAGAAAGCATTTGTATATTTTCCAGCTCACTTGTGAAGAGGAGGTTAGAAAATTGACCTGACCTTAGGTCACCGATACAAAAATTAAAAATAAAGCAACTGTAGGTACAAATGCCCTTATGAAATCCTGCAAAAACTCAAATCTCTCGGACAATGACTGTGGCCTTGGCATGATAACAAACATTTTGAAGGTAAGGTCACTTGACGTGACCTGGTGACCTGACCTGAGATGACCTGAGGTTTACCCTTTAAAAAGGGTGGGTAATTGATGCTCAAACAGCTGTGCGGAATTTGACGGCACTGCGTGTCGCCGTTTTTCCGTTACTGCTGAAAAACATGAGGGGATGGCGAAAATCACCCCCGCCTGCAGTGCGCAGGTTAATGACTTGCACTTAGAAGCATTCAGATTTAGTTTCCAGTCTGCCGCCCAGTGCGTCACTGGGTCAACGTCCTGTTGCAATTTCAGCACGTCGTTTTGAGAGTTGGCAAGACATTTGTTTAATCATCGGCATACATGAGACAATTTGTCGAAACCACTGATGTCAGGTAATGCACAAAGAGAGCAAACAACAGAGCTGACATATGTCCTTCTTCCGGCGTTCCAGAGACTGTGGTACCCAATCAGCAACATTTCCGTTGAGCACATCTCTCTGTTTGTGTCTCCCCAAGTGGGTCAGCCAACGGAGTGCGGGCCCGTCCATCCCATACATGCATTCGAGCTTATACAGCAGCAGCCGGTGTGGTTGACGCTTTGAAAGGTGCTTGAAAGGTATGTTTGTCTAGAGTCGAGTTGAATCTGCTCTTTGATGGCGGTCCAGCCGTGCGCTGCAAAGCAGGCTAGGTTTGTCGCACAAGATCTGTTCCGAATGAAGCCATGCTGATATGTAAGGAGAGAGATGTGCCGAAACATGCTGATATATCTGATCGGTAATGATTTTCTCGAAAACTCTAGCGCATAGAGATGGAAGAGATACAGAAAGATAAATACCTGGATCTCTTCGAGAACCTTTTTAGTATTGGCTCGATATTGGCTTCGGACCATTTTCTTCAGGAAACATTACGTGTCTTAGCTCTCTTCCTTGCGGGGCAGATTATGCCCCCCGATGATTTTTTATTGCCGCTTATAAGCCGTTAGACCTAGTGTGTTGAAACTTTGTGACTTTTCCTGGAATTAAGTTAGGCGTGTTGTGTCATTAAAAAATAGACCCAGGAGAGGTGGTCATGCCAGGCTCATGCTTTTGAGAGGGTGTTACAAATGCAATTTTGCGGCGCATACTTCCTTCGTAGTTTGCGGTGCAATAAGTGCGTCAGAGACGATATCACTGCAGTATACATCATAAGTGCTTGGATTGTACATATTTTGAGGCAGAGGCGCACTCAGGCACATACAATGGGACGCGATACCCACCGTCAAATTAGGTCCAACTTCAAATTAATGGGATGCTGATAAAAGGTGTTACGCACATGGTGCCCCTGCACGATGTTAACCTGGATCCACCTATGCTCAATATGTTACATTTAGCAAATTACAGCAAAAAATGTCACATGTAACGTGCATATCGACCCAACCCATCACGACCAGCACATATTTGTNCGGGCCGCGCTGCTAAAAGGGACCCCGAGCATTAAGGCCCTCCATGCGTATAAAAGGAGCACCCATTTGGAACAGCGTGGGCGCTTCGTGCTGACTAAGGGCCAATGATAGGGCCATGTTTCAGGGGCCCTTGTAGTGAACCGCGGCCCAGGAGGAAGCATTCCTTGTCGTCTGGTGCAAGGCTTTGCGTCTGATGCGCTACATAGGTTCTTGCATTTTCCACATGGGCCTCAGCCGCCTCAGTCTGTCCAGGGCCCTTCCATAGGATCTGGTAAGGAACTGCTCTGGGCTTGCTTTGTCACTGCCTACCGCAGGCATTTCCAAGGGCGCATGCGTTATCCTGCCCAGGGCCCTTCGATCTTGTCCAGGAATGCCCATCCGACCTGCACCACGACCTGTCCACGTTATCACGATGGATTATTTTTGCGCGAAATGTTTTAAAACATGTGTAACATGCTTAATGTTTAGGTACGTCGTTTTCAGCGATGGACTAATTTGCGAAAAATGTGTTCAACGCCTCGCCTACGGTCCCTGATTAGGGCGAGGGTTAAAACATGTTTTTTCGTCGGAAATTAGATCCATTCGTAAAAACGGGCTAGATAATAAAAGAATTTAAAACATTTCAGCGCAATAATAATCACGTGGAAAGGCTATCATTATATTTCCAATCTGCAGGGCCAGAGGCACACACAAGGGGCGCACAGGCACGTGCCTCCGTTACGAAATGCGAGCCCCTAGCCCCTATGAAGCAACCGGTGGTTCTCGCCGGTTGTTCAGGAACGGCCACTGGCGGGTCCAGGGGATGGCCAGACCAGGCGCATCGCCCGCTTCCAATTAGCGCGAAGGGGTGCAACATGCCTTCCCCCCAAAAACGTCAACTAATTATCGTAAAAGATGCAGCAGTCCAAATCCAACTATTTACTCAGTGAAAAACTGGGAAAACTTCGCGCCGCTTCGCGGCGCAATGACATGAGTTTGGTATGTACTTATACGAAAAGAAAATGGAAAAAATAAATCCATTTTAGTGTCAGCAGATGCTTCTTTGGCAGTTATTGCTTTGCCCCAGGGCCTACTCCCTTCATAAAAACGTTTAGATAGAGACTGTAGCTAGTCCGGCGAGGGCTCCGAAAAATATGGCGTGCGAACGGCAGAAGATGCACAAACATCGGCACCGGAATGCTTGCTCCAGTGTGCCCAACTTGCCGGACCGAAGAGCTAATTGAAAGTGGGGACCAGGCCAAGGACCATCTCCGAGCCGCGATCTCTAGCGCTAAGCTTGTGCCGACCAGATACAGTAGTAACGGGGATTAATGCCGCGATAGAAAAGTCGTACTGGCTGCTAAGCTACTTTCAAACCTTTTGCAGATGGTTACAGCACTGGTTGATCCATGGGAAGGCAATGGTATAGGCCATTAAGCCCCCCCCCGGCAATGCATCGTTAAGTGGTCTGGTTTGCTCCCCCCCGATCAAGCGCTCACAAGGTAAAAGCGATCGGTAATAATGCTATAAAAAAGGCTATGCCTCTGTTTCCATGTGATTACAATTTTAATGGGAAACAAATAACAGGTCAATTATTCATAAATAACCAGTAAGAATTGCATCTGTCGCAGGACATAAACACAACAAATTTGCACGTGCCCGCGGGTTGCATTAACAAAATATATGTTTATGCAGCTTTAAAATCTTAGCCGTTTCATCACGCGCATTTATGTTCTAGTGTTGCTTACTCTCTATATATCAATGGCAAAAACAGTTCGCTTTATAAACCATTTCTTTTATTTTTTGCCCCGCACGGTATTAAAAGCGGCAATTTTTTTTTTTGTAGGTCCGCACCCTTCTACACAATGTGACACATTGATTAGGAATGCAATCCAGGCATAGGCTAAAATTTTGCGCGCCGCTCGCGGGCGCTAATGATTATAGTTCGCTAGGTCTTGTGCCTAAAAAATATCAAGATTGTCATAGCGTGATCAAATATGGTGACGCTGATTCCACAGTTGATGATGCAATTGCTGTAACTTTGCTCCTAAAAGTGGGTGTGGGTCATGCCAGAATGTTATACTGGCCCCACGCTATAATTTCTGGGTTTATTCAGGCAAACCGGGCGTAACATTTTCGCGCCGGCTTGCGCGCTTAATAACTAAGCACCTGACTATAAGCATAAAATAGTCCGTATTTAAGTGAGGTCAGAAGGTCTTGTTCTTCATTCAGCGAACGTCCCCACCAATTTTTCGGCGACGCCCTGCACGTTAAAGTTTTTGTAGATAAAACGTTATTACTACTTACTATATGTGTTTTTTCGTAGACATTATATGTACGGCGTATCGCGTTTATGTCGTTTTTTTTTCTCGAAAAAATTATGAGCTTAAGCTCAGAAATCAAAATAAGGTGACTGCCAAATCGAAGGAGAAAAAATAGGGACCTGTTTAGCCAAAAAAAGTTGGTCCCCCAAAAAAGAACGACGGCTGGATCCGCAGTTCGACGGCCTTGGACTGCTATTTTCTTTTAAAAGATCACCATTCTATTTGGATTGGGGCGTCAATTCTGATGCAGCCGTTTCAAATATCTGGTGACCTCCTTAGATTATCCTTTCTGTGACCTCTTCTTATGCTATAGTGAAAAAGTTGTGGAGCTGGGAGTCAACAGCTTACAGGCTGTCAGCCACACGATAAGCTGTTAGATCGTTGGGCGGGGCAGGAGCTGTCGTCACAGGCCCTGATTCCTGTAACCTGTGAGGTACAGCGGCCTGCAGTTTGCGTATGGTGATCACCACTTACAAGCTAAGCCGGCTGTTCTCCTCTAGCGTATGTTTTTACGGCGAATTTAGGAACGACATGTCACTATGCATGTTGAACTGCTAATAATGACTGAGAGCTCATAATTTGTATAGTTGATCGCCATTGCCTTACCATTGCTTCATATGGCTGTCTTTAGCAAAATAACAGTGTTCTTCAGCGCAAGAATGGGCTAAAAACGGATTATCAATGCTTAAAGCTCACAAACTATCTGGGTTGGTCAGTGCGTCATATATCGAATTGAAGCATCTCAGTATATGTCCGTTGTAAATGCATATACGGGTGTTTCTTGATATTCGCCGTCAATCATACGCTAGCGGAGAAAGAAGTGCGACGCTTAGGGCAGCTAGCACAGCTGCGAGATGGTGATTACATAAGATAGCATACGCCGAACTTTTGTGTTGTTTGTATTTGTTTCTTTGAGGGGAGCAAATGGTTTCGGTAATACTGGGTGGTATGCCCTGGTAAACCTCCTAGTATTGTGCAGACCGATGGGTTCAATTATTGGTGCCGCAGTGTGTGGGGCCCCCTCAGTGGCCGACGGGGCCCCTGAGGTCGTAGCCCTACGAGAATCCTGGTTGCGCGCCTGCCCATTTTGCATTACTATAATACTATATGCTCATTCACGATTCAAGCTCGATTAAATTTACCTATATTTCTACGCATTTACGATATGGACCACATCTGGGTCATTGGCATGACCTTATAGGTCACCTAATGACCAGAACCTTAAAATCGGGTATGAACTGCTTCCTTTCATCACAAGCAACACGATTGTTTTTTAATCGAAGCTCTCACTCAATTAAGGGCAAAATGCCAGGGGGTGCCCTATACGGTCACGTGGGTATTTTGTCCTGCACTGGCGAGGGTTAAACTAGAAAAGCTATACTAAAATGTAGCGTACATAGTCAAACATTTGTTTTGTGGCAATGCCCATATAAGGCGTTCACTACTACGTAGCAGCAGTGGCATTGCACTATGAGCACAACGCAGAGTACAGCATAACATGCTCTTTCTGAGGAGCATTCTGCTGGGGAGAGTGGACTCTCAGGTTCTGCTCAACTTCTTTCCCCTGCACATGCCGCCTCGATCGACCTGCACATTCACCCTGTTCGCCGTGCCTCGAGCTCGAGTCAAAGCTGTCGAATCCGGGATGTTCTGCAGGATTTCTAAAGCCACGAATACTTTATTGGCCAGTCATTTGAACGCAAACATCTTTTATGGCAGTTTTGGCGTTTATAGAGCTCAAATGATCAGGTACGTTTTAACCGTACAGTCATCATCACTTCGTCCATCATGTCATTTATCTAATACTTGTATAACTACTTTGGGCTGTGATATATGTGCTGTTCCATGCCTTTTGTCAATTTGACTTTACCTGTCAGCGGCGTTTGACTCTGCTGGCGATGAAAGAAAACAAACAAACTATCCGTAACTACCTATGTACGCTATAACTCAATGTCGCGATCAGCCTGGTCGGATTGTGTACACACATACAGCGTGTTGTGTCAACACCCCTGAATCGACCCTACCTCGCCCGTGTGTACTCATAAATAGACAATGGATGATCGTCGTGGTACATAGTTGAGTGATCGTCGTGGTACATAGTTGAGTAAGTCCGACTACCCCTATCCTCAGCAGTGCTGGGGTTATTGAGCCATGTATGACCGAATCCCTGACCCCCGGCTGGAGTCGCTGGACGCCGAGTTGAAGAACCGGTGGTGTTTGAGTATTGAGTTGAGCCATGTGTGACCGACTGCCCGAGCCCACGTGCTAGAAGTCACGCCTTGATACGCAATATAATGTGGATAATCGGTTGTGTTCGTTTGAGACATGAGTGAGACGATTGTGTGTGTGTGAACGTACTGCACCTTACCCCGGCGAGTCGTAACGAGACCGTTGAAGTGACCGGTGTTGGATAATTGGCATGCGATTCGAGTCAAAGGTGCAACGACTGCTGCGAACTCCGGGAAGTCACTGGACGCCGAACAGACGGCACGTGCTGTTTCGGCTCAGGCCCTGTCACACTCGGCCCTTGGTCTCAGAGAGCGCGACAGCGGCATCTACGACCTGGACGAGAACTACAGTCACGTGATCACAGAGCACTCGCCGTCCGGGATCATCGCCGAGGTGGAGCGCTCCTTCCAGGCGCCGTACGAGCTCGGTAGGTCGACTTCCAGCCGCCGTACGAGCTCGGTAGGTCGACTTCCAGGCGTCGTACGAGCTCGTTAGGTCGACTTCCAGCCACCGTACAAGGTCGGTAGGTCGACTTCCAGCCGGCGTACGAGCTCGGTAGGTCGATACACTGCGGCGCCGCACGGACGCTAAAGGTCAAGGCGAGCTCCGCATGTATGTATGTACCTAGTTCAAGTCGGCAAGGTGGGTGACTGGTCCTGCTCACGTCATACGAACGGTGGGCATGTGGGCTTGTGTGCCGGCACGTACGGCCTCAGTGAGCTTAATGCAACGATTACATGTCAGCTTAGTTTGTGAAGGCTGATGCTGAGGAAAAAGCAAATCGAAGGGCAACGACCACTCGAAAATTCGGGAGGCACATGCAATATAATGTACGATAGTGCTGACACTTGACAACAAGTTTTATGAAAACTATAATATAGCTACCTCCCTGTCTTCCCTTATTTTCGGAGTCAAAGAGTAAGAGCATATTTCCAACTTTCAACCAACTTACGTTGTCTCACACTGACTGCCTTTTTTAGATCTCAGAAACTGCTGAACTAATCGATCCGAGATTTTGCGAGTAGGCAAATGTATGGTTCGGGGCGGTTCGCATGAGTCGGAGTCAAAGTCAGTCGGCATGTCTGCACGTGAGTGGCCTCCGATTTCGTATCTCCGCTAACTACGGATAGCTGGCGGACCTCTAGTCAAACGATGCTTAAAACTAATCGAATCAAAATGTGATTTGGCCTTCTTAGATTCCAAAGCACTTTGTGTGTATCTTCATGAGACAATTTCTGCCTCAGTCTGACTGGACGTTTTGTCTGTCTGCAGAACTGGAGGTGGTGGGAAAGGGAGTACCTCGCCTCCTCTCCGGTTACCAGAAGAATCGCATGGAGGAGAAGCAAATTCTGCAGTCTCTCCGCGAGGAGGGTCTCATCGCCATGCCCAATGGCAGAGCCACCAACGGCCTCAGGTCAGTACCTCCTCAGAGGATCGCAATGCAGGGACCAAAGCCAAAGCCGCTGGTGATCTCAGCTGTCTCAGCTGGCAGAGTCAAAATCGTCGTGCCCAAAATCAAAACCAAAACGGCCTCATAACGGTCTCATAAGGGTCGTATGGTAATTTTCGAGCCCGAGGCAGACCTCATGCAGTTTTAGAGTAGCTACCAGTTGGCATCCCTTATTCCACATCCGTCGCCCGAACTCCCGAGCCTATTAAAGTCAGGGTCGATAGTGGACTCAGGCTCGGCTGTCGTTTGTTTCCACGATGCTGCTCGGATATGGTCAGTGTGCACAAACCTTACCACTGACAACCGCTGAAAGCCTGGCTGCGCAATCTGCTTGGTCGGAAACTTTTGTGCGCTCGATGATTAAACGCATTACCGCAGCGTCTCAAAATTTGTTGATTTCGGTGGAAAATGACACCCAAATGTGAATAATTTTACACTCTCTCCATTTTAAGAGTGCATTTTCCACTCCCATGTTATGAATTTCCTCTCTATCTGTGTGGCAGCTTCGACATAGTGGACATTAAGGAGACAGACGGTGTTCAGCGTCGCGGACCTTCGGCAATGCAGAACCGGCTGCCTGCCGTCCAACTACAGAACCTGGAGGCACGGCGACAGGCGCACCAGCGGCGGGCCGACCCCGAGACCGACATGTTGGAGAAACAGGAGCGCAGGAAGGTCAGTACCGGAGGGGGACAGGAGCGGAGGAGAGTTAATACCGGAGGGGTACAGGAGCGGAGGAGAGTTAGTACCGGAGGGGGACAGGAGTGGAGGAGAGTCATGTACGGAAGGGGACAGGAGCGGGGGAGAGCAAAGTATCGGAGGGGATCAGGAGCGGGGGAGAGCAGTACCGGAGGGGGACAGGAGAAAGCACAAGAAGTCAGTTACCGGGGAAAGGGGACAGTGAGCGGGGAGAGTCAGATATCGAAGGCGCAGGAGCGGGAGAGAGTTAGTACCGGGAGGGGGGAACAGAGCAGAGAGGTCACACAGATACCGGAGGGGACAAGGAGCGGAGGAGGGTCAGTACCGAGGGGCAGGAGCGGGGAGAGTGCAGTACCGGAGGGCAGGAGCGCAGGAGAGTCGTAACGAGGCAGAAGGAGTAGCACAAGAAGGTCAGTACCGGAGGGGCAGGAGGCGAGAGGAGATTCACTTACTGGGGACAGGAGCGGAGGAGAGTCGAGTACCGGAAGGGGAAGAAGAGCACAAGAAGTCAAGTACGGACGCGGGGCGAAGGAGCGGAGGAGAGCAGTATCGAGGCGACAAGGAGCGGAGGGAGATCATACCGGAGGGACAGAGAGCGGAGGAGAGTCAGTACCGGAGGGGACAGACGAAGCGGAGGAAGATCAACCGGAGGGGACAGGAGCGGGGGAGAGTCAGTACCGGAGAAGACAGGAAGCGGAAGAGTCGTACCGGGGAGAGGGGAAGGAGCGGAAGGAGAGTCACAAAGATAAACGAGGGGACAGGAGCGGGGGAGAGTCAGCTACCGGAGGGCGGACAGAGAGAGAGGCCAAGAAGGTCACAGTACCGGTAGGGGGACAGAGCTGGGGAGATCAGTATCGGAGGCGACAGAGAGCGGAGAAGTAGTACCGAGAGGGACAGGACAGAGGAGAGTTCATACCGGAGGGGCAGGAAACAGAAGAAGTCAGTTTACCGGAGGGGGACAGGGAGCAGAGGAGAGTCAAGTAACCCGGAGGGGACAGCGAAGCGGAGTAAGGTCCACAATTTACCAGAGAGGACAAGAGCGGAGGAGAGTCAGTACGGATGAGGACAGGACGGAGGAGGGTCTAGTACCGGAGGGACAGCCTGTGGGGAGAGTCAGTATACCGGAGGGACAGGAGCTAGGAGAGTCAGTACCGGGGGGGACGAGGACGGGACGGAGGCCGTCAGTACCGAGGGGACAAGGAGGCGGGAGGAGAGTCAGTACCGGAGGGACAGGAGCAGAGGAGAGTTCGATATACCGGAGGGGACAGGAGCGGAGAGGGTCCAGTACCAGGAGGGACAGAGAGCGGGGGAGATAGTCTAGTACGGAGGCAGGCAGGAACAGAGGAGAGTCACATACCGGAGGGACAGGAAGCGGAGGAGAGTCAGTATCGGAAAGGACAGAGCAGAGTAGAGTCAGTACCGAGGGGGAAGAGCGGAGGGAGGAGTCAGTACCGGAGAGGACAGGAGCGGAGGAAGAGTCAGTCCGGAGGGGACAGGAGCGGAGGAAGGTCAGTACGGAGAGACAGGAGCGGAGGAGATCATAGCGGAGGTACAGGAGCGGGAGGGAGAGTCCAGTACCGGAGGGACAGAGTGGAGGAGAGTCAGTACGTGGAGGGACAGGAACGGAGGAGAGTCAGTACCGGAGGGGGACAGGAGCGGAGGCGGAGTCAGTACCGGAGAGGGGACAGGAGCGGGAGGAGAGTCAGTACCGGAGGGGGACAGGAGCGGAGGAGAAGTCAGTACCGGAGGGGGACAGGAGCGGAGGAGGGTCAGTACCGGAGGGGGACAGGAGCGGAGGAGAGTCAGTAGAAGGTTGTTCCAGTTACAACTTACAGGTTACTTTCAGAATGGACTGCCAGTCCGACTAAGTTATAATCTCTTATTACCTGCAACAAATTTCCTTATTCAGTTTAGAGCGATCCAGTTCTGAGGTGAATGTAGCGGCAATTAAGCAACTATGAAAGTTATACAAAGTTCAATGGACATTATCCATGCATATACGTGCTTCTTTTACTTATATTGATTTATCCGATTCCCATTTGCCACTGTTGTAGCCATTGGCGGATCCAGAAAGTGTGATTTTGACAGTTTGGGGGGGGGGGCAAATCCAAAATTTATCGCATAATTCTGAAAACTCATCCGGATTTCGCTTTGCTTATGTATTCAATAACTGATTTAAAACAAATTTCTTTAGTAAAAGTTGCTTAGTTTTACGACAAACTCAGGAAATGTGTCACATTTGCGCCGATTTTGGGTGGTTTGGGGGGAGCCATGGCCCCTTTGGCCCCCCTGGATCCGCCCTTGGTTGTAGCTGATATATGCATTATGAGCTGATGATGCCATGCAATAGGTAGGCTGTTCCGGATGGCATCCCTGTACTGCGGCCCAGTCGAAGCCGATCGTAAGCGTAACATATCCTGCAGCGAAGGATATGTTACCGGAGCATATCCTTCGCTTATTACGGAACAAATGTCCAATCTTACCAAGTGCCGTGAATGGCGCAAGTACGGCATGCCGTGAGTTGAGTGCTCAGAATGCCGCACTTATTTAACCACGGCGTTTATTTGGTCTCTCTTGTGTCGAAATAGCCAAGTCTGTAGAGCGCTAGGCTGATTAGAGGATTGTCCTCGGTTCGATCACGATTCCCGGAGTTTTTGCTGGTTGGTACATCAATATGCCGTATTTACCCATTCACGGCATTTGGTAAGACTGGACTCTTGGTAATATTGGGCCGGATCCGTTTGGGAAGACAGAAAATGAGAAAAGTAACAGAAAGATGACAAAAGAAGCCATGAGTATTGTTTTGTCTTAGGATACAGGCAATTTTAATGTTTTTAGAAATGCGATATGATGCATGTCTGTGTAATGCGTACCAAAGTCCGCTCCTGTAGCTCGGTGGGCACAAGCGAACTTTATCAAAATCGCTCGGGGCCCTAATGTTAATTTGATGATTTTAACTCAGTTCTTACCAACGCAAAACGCCATAGGCCTAGTGTTAAAATTAAATCATTGGGGAGGCTAGGCCCTACCAAGAGATATAAAGTCCACCCGCTTGTCGGTGGGAGAGCGCGCACTTCTAACCTATCCGGTAGTGGCAGGCCGGGTCGAGTCGCTTCGGCGCTCGCTATTGCCCTGACTGGGATGGCCTGCTTGCCGGTGCAGTGGATCGCACCTCGAGGTCAGGTGACGTCAGTGAGCGGGGCGGACCGTGTTCAGGTATGTCGGGCACGTACAACTTTTCGTCTCTAATTTCTTGGCCGCCAACAGGAAATTGCACGATCGGTGGTGAGTCGGATCTTGCGCAACAAACTCTGCTTAGCGTGGGTCCTGAGGCCCGTTCGCGACCACCTACGGTTTGGCGGTTACCAGCTGGCTCTAAGCCCCGCCCCTTTCCTCATACGTCACTCACATGCAGGCGCGTCTTGAACACTGAACGCCGCACTGCGCAAGCTTACATCACTTTGTGATCCTGCGGTTAGGACGGTCGCTTCTTGCCAACCGCCGAAACCGCCGGCAGCCGCAGCCGTGTGACGTCATACCTTTCGCCCACCCCCACTTTTAGTTTCCCCGTTCCGTCTGCCGACCACTGCTGACCGCCGAACTGCAGTCAGCCGCAGGTCCATGAACAGGCCTCCGGCCTCGGAAAGACATCCGTACAAAACATTCTAACTGCATTTATTAAAAAAAGGTGTTTCGATAAATTTTGTTCACTTTGAAGGAAATGGTCCAATAGCGTTGTGTCTTTTACTATTTTGTCCATGTCGTGTAAGGATTTATTCATTATTTTCCTGCTGAAACTGTCATCGAGTCCAATAAGATTCTTTAAAACGACAACTTTTCAAATGATTTAAGTTGAAAACCACAGTACTTTCATGTTTTTGTATATATTTCGAGGGATTTAAGGGACACTGTCCGTTCAAAGCAAACTTTTTGATATGTTAAAGAACAACCGGATTTGATAAGCACAATGAAGTCTTTTTCTCTTTTTTTAAATTCGCGCCCAGTGGCCCAATATCATCGTTCAAAGTTCAGTTTTATTTCAGCCAATGAGCTTAACGAGCCCGCCACCACTACGTATCAAAATCAATAAATTGCAGCCTTGTGCAACAATGGAAAATAGTGATTTTTTGCTTAAGCATTCTACCCAAATTTACAATGTCAGAAAACATTTCATGACTTATTATACCTGATTTAAGCTCAATAAAAGGCATGAAGAAAATATTTGCCCCGATGAAGGAAATATTTGCCCGAAGGGTTTTTTGGACTTCTACGAAGGGATTTTAAGCTCCAACTATTGATGAAGTTTTTTCCAATCGAGTTTTTTGGTATCGGATTGTGTAAATTGTTTTAAGGTACTCCCTGTACACTGTACAGTGTTGTTTACAAATACGGAAATGTCTGAACTGCGCTGAATTGGCGCTCAATCGCTGCCATAATATCTAGTGGTGTGTAGAAATCTCAAACCGTTTTTATATTATTATGACAAATTAAATAAATTATAGTTTTTTTGCATTTGCGCTGCTTTAGTGAGCATAAGAGGACAATTAAAAATATTATTGAGTCCCTTTGACTTGTTTAAGCATGTTTTTGCGATATCATCCGGAAGAGGCAGTGTCCCTTTAATGCTGATCACCAAAGTTCATACATCTGCAGCTCGCAGCCGTGTCTTGAAACATGGCTAGATAAGATTGAATACGATAAATCTTATTACATAAAAGGTTGAGGCCATCGCTCTAATCACCATTATAAACTAATCACCTAATCACCTAATCACCATTCACTCAGTATTAACCGCACCACAGCGTAACAATGGATTGCCTACGCAGTATCGAATTTCCGGTGTCGGTGGGCGGCATGATTCGGCTGCGGCCTTCAGACGGCATGCTGGAGGCCATGGGTACCAGGTACGGGCGACAGGGGGTCATTTGGTCACCACAGTGGCCGGCTGTTCACAGTAAGGTGGACAGGTGGGGTATTGATCCCACTCCGCCCCTCCCCTCCCCCGTCCGGCCCGGCCGGAGGTCGGTCCACCTCGCATGCCTGTGCCGGGACCGAGGCCGCCGCCGGGGCGCTGTGACGCAGTACTGAGGTCAGGCGGATTACCAGCCGAGGTCAGAAGGATTACCACCTGAGGTCACATGATAGATGCGGCCTGAACCTAGACACTACTCACGAGCGAGTATGTCGCGACCTTGGATATGTTAATGTAAATAGAACGATTGCCAGTAGCCCACAGTCGTTAGAACTTAGATAATGACTGTGGTATTGTTTTATTTTATGACGGGTTATAATTTATTCTCCTCTAGTCTTATTTGCATTTAATCTGTGAACTTTTTTAGGTGAATAATGTGTATTTAGTCATACCTATATGCTACGCGAATATTAATATTTATTTATATATGAATATTTATTTGCGAATATTTAGTATTTAGTCATACCTATGTATATGCTACGCGAGTATTTAGTCATTCTATATGCTACATCTGTGAACTGATTTGAAAAGGGAGTGAAAGTGAGAAGCTTAGGTAGTAGGTACACATACAACTTGCCATGCCCCAAGGACTTGCACTTAGAAAGCTGAGTATCTATCGGCTATGCTGTTTCTACGAAGAGACTTTTTACACGGCTAATTATTGTATGTCACTTCTTCGCCACAGGCTGCTGAAGAGGAGCGGGTGAAGAAGATCACCATGAAGCAACAGCATATCGAGGAGGCCAAGCTGAAACGCACCGAAGAGAAGGGAGAACAGCTCGAGGGAAAGATCAACTCGGCTCTGGATAAAAGGTAATCAACTTGGTCAGCCTGTAGTAGTGGTTCTCAGCACCAAGGGCGATCTAGCGGATCCAGGGGGAAGGGACTTTATCCACCCCTAAATCGCCTGACATCGGCTAAATTTGACACATTTTCCCATGTAGAAGGAAATCTAATAAACTTTTATAAAGACATGTTTATTTTAAACCGTTTAGTAATGTACAAGGAAGCCAAATTCTATGAGTTTTTTTTTCTCAAATTTGTTGATTTTGTATTACCACCTCCCCAATTGCCAGCAGCACACGTTTTGGATCCGCCAGTGCAAGGGTTTGGTTACCGTCTTTAAATGGCCAGAATGACTCAGTTTCCTTCCCATAGTCCCTCATTGCGCAGACCACAGTTATCGGCTTCAAGCTATGCGATAGAGCATACGATATAGTTTTAGTATCCTCGTATAGTTCTAGGCGCTTACTACTAGCAGGGGCGGATCCAGAACGGTAGCTTGGGAGGCGCCACCTATGTTTGTTAATGGGGAGGGGTGGCAAAAAGTCTCACATATTTCTGAAAGCTCATCGGATTCCGCTTGCTTATTCATTGGTGGCTGATTTAAAAACAAACTTTCCTTCATAGATGTTGCTTAGATTTTATATTATATCAGTAAATACGTCAATTTCGCTTTGATTTCAGTCCTTTTGGGGAATGGCCGGATTGCCCCTCCCCCTCCCAGGATCTGCCACTAACTACTAGTGCCATCCAGAGGTGTAACTTTTTGAAAATAATTGGGGTTGCACTTAGTTGTTAAGAGCCCATTTCTATCAATCTCGTCATAAGGCTAGTGTTTAAATTTCCAAAATGATTGGGTTGTAGCTACAACCCCCTTTTGCATTAAAGTTACACCCCCATGTGCCCATCATGGAGGCAATAGCGCGAAACCGCAGTTCTTCGCTTCAAACTATGCGGTACAGCATAACTTCAGGCGCTCTACTAGTGCCATCTAGGGACCAGGAACAGCCGGAACTGCAGTTTCGGCTTCCAACTATGCGGACAGCATAACTTCAGGCGCTACTACTAGTGCCATCTAGGGACAGGATAGCCGGCCACAGTCTCGGCTTTAAGTATGCGGTACAGCATACTTCATCGCTTACTACTAGTGCATCTAGGAAGAATAGCGGGACTGCAGTCTCGGCTTCAAGCTATGCGGTTACAGCAAAACTTCAGGCGCTTCTACTAGTGCCATCTAAGGACAGGAATAGCGCGGGCCACAGTTCTCGCTTAAGCTATGCGGACAGTATAACTTCAGGCGCTTACTACTAGTGCCATCTAGGGACAGGAATAGCGCGGACCGCAGTTCTCGGCTTCAAGCAGGCAGTACAGCATAACTTCAGGCCCTTTCTACTAGTGCCATCTAGGGACAAGAATAGCGCAGACCGCAGCTCTCGGCTTCAAGCTATGCGGTACAGCATAACTTCAGGCGCTTTCTACTAGTGCCATCTAGGGACAGATAAGCGAGGACCGCAGCTTCTTCGGCCTCAAGCTATGGGTACGCATAACTTCAAGCGCTTTCTACTAGGTCATCTAGGGTCAGGAATAGCGCAGACCGCTAGTTCTCGGCTTCAAGCTATCGTACATGCATAATCAGCGCTACTACTAGTGCCATCCATCTAGGGACAAGAATAGCGCGAAAACCCATTCTCGTTTCAGCTATGGCGGTACAAGATAACTTCAGGCGCTTACTACTAAGTGCATCTAGGTGCACAGAATAGCGCGGACCGCAGTTCTGCCTTCAAGCTATGCGGTACAGCATAACTTCAGGCGCTTACTACTAGTGCCATCTAGGGACAGGAATAGCGAGGACCGCAGCTCTCGGCTTCAAGCTATGCGGTACAGCATAACTTCAGGCGCTTTCTACTAGTGCCATCTAGCATAACTTCAGGCGCTTACTACTAGTGCCATATATGGGATAGGAATAGCGCGTACCACAGTTCTCGACTTCAAGCTATGCGGTACAGCATAACTTCAGGCGCTTTCTACTAGTGCCATCTAGGGACATAGTTAGTCCGCCCCTGTAGCTCAGTGGGATAGCGCTGGTCTTCTGACCTATCCCAGTAGTGGCAGCCTGGGTTCGAGTCGCTTCACGCTCGCTATTTGCTCCTGACTGGAAATGCCTGCGGCCGGTGCAGCGGTCGCACTCAAGTCAGGTGACGTCGTGACGGGCGGACCGTGTTCAGGTATTGTCGGGCACGTGCAACTTTCGTCTCTAATTCTGCCGGCCAACAGAATGCGCGATCGGTGGTGAGGTCCAAGACCAAGCGCACAAGCTTCTGCTTAGCGCGGTCCTGACCTCGGAAAGCCATCCATACAAAACATTCGGACTAAATTTATAAAAAAGTAGAAAGTAGAAATAGACATGTGTGCTGAAGCGCTCTTAGTCTAAAGCAGTGACTCCCAGCGTATACAAACCATGAGTGTAACTTTAATGCAAAGGGGGGTTGTAGCTAAGGGGGTTGTAAAAGGGGGGTTGTAGCATGCAACAGTTACAACCCCAATAATTTGGGAATTTAACACTACGCCTATGACGAGATGTGGTACAAATGGGCTCTTAACAACTAAGTGCAACCCCAATGATTTTCAAAAAGTTACGCGTCTGAATTACAAACACATGAAGCGTAACTGAAACCTAAATATCATTTAACATTGATTGGTTTTGATACTCTTTGCGGTAATGTGGGACCGTGAAGCAGAAACTGGGAGAGATGTTTGTATATGCATTGAACGCCACCATCAAACCAATCGGCTATAATTTATTACTTACTACTGCATCACCATGATCTGCAGCTGATGTCTCCATAACCCCAAACGGGATCATTACCCTCCCCCTATTTGAGGATCACTGATCTATATAGTGGTGGTCCTCAGATGATCTCTGATGTGGGTACTCGCAGAGGACTCACGATTCTGACATGTGCAGTTATGACATATGGGACATATGGACATTTGACTAGGGACATTCTATTCATTCTTCGGTACGGTATGTTGATTAAATAGCATCCGGTACTAGTTAACTGTATGGATAATTGATAGGATATTTTATAAAAAGTGAACGACCTCACATCCAATCTATGGCATTTGCAGCATTTAAAGTTTCAAATACATTATCATAGCAGACAATCGGGCTACTGCTTCGTTAAGCTGTCATGTAACCACAATCGATGTCACACAGCTGTATGGTAAAATACAGCGCCGGGAATCCATCTGAGATCCGGACATGCGCTGAAAGTGGGGCACTCAATATGCCATTAGCAAACCCGTGGGTTCTGCATAATCAATACTGCTGATCTGCACGAGTGGTCAGCAAGCTTTCCTTCCTTTCCTTTCTCGAAAGGAAGCTTCCTTTCCAGCTTGCATGCTGCGTCAGCTAATATTTGATTGCAACTACGCTCATTGATGAGTCTTAGTAGAGGGGTTAATCCAATGGAAGTATTCTGTGCACACGCATACTTCTGGCTCGGATGGTCTCAGGCGTCCGCGTATTAGCACCTTCGTGCGAGCGTAGTTCTGAGCTCTCGCCTGCAACCTTCACACTCGGTAGTTTCAACAGAGAGATTGTTACCTCGGCTTACCACACTGCCCCCTCTCACTGGCCCCACCTGACCTCCTGACCTGACCTCCGCTGACCTCTATTGACCTCCCCGTGCCTCTACCCTGTCGTGTTTGCAGGCAGAAGCACTTGAACGAGCTGCGCGACAAGCTGAAGACCCGTCAGGACCACGCCAAGCAGGTGCAGCTGAAGAAGGCGCTGAGAAAGTTTGGCGGCGCCGCCACCCACCAGCACAGCACCACGCGGCCCCAGATCACTGAGGAGGAGGAGGACCACTTCTTCAACTAATCCCCCTGCCCCCCCCCCCCCACCCTCATCCCCTGCACTCCGTCCTGCGGTCCGTCCAGCTCACTTCCGCTGCGGTGACGTCACATATGACAGTAATGTGTGACGTCACAGCGAGTAGTGATGTGTGACGTCATATCGAGTTGTGATGTGTGACGTTACAAGGTGGATGACGTCATGCCGAGTACGTGACGTCACCGAATGGTCGTGTAACGCCATCTAAGAAACTCAGCGCGGCGAACCACTTTAGCGCAACTGAAGCATATGCGTCGCAAGGGAAGATGCTGTTGTGTTTTGCAATGGGACTAGTTGTTTGAGCTGCCGGTTGAGTCAGCTACCTATGTGCTGGCCTGAACCTGAGTCCTATGACGTCATCGGGTTTTCACGGTCGCTCATTGGCCGGGTGGAGTGTGACGTGTTGCCTTTTGCGGTGCCGCTCTCGTCAGACGATTCAGGTTTCGGACCGCGTCAGCTGATTCCTGTGACGTCACTGTATGCTGCCTGATGTTCCTGTACGTCGTGTTGGTGACGTCAGTTGAACTGATGGGTTTGTTGGATTTCTGGTAGTTGGGTTTGTGACGTGTCTGTAGGTGGTAGGCTGCAGTTGGTAACCGACCGCCGGGCTGCCGGGTGGTGTTAAGTCTATTGTTCCAATCATGGTCCTCAGTATCCGGACAGGTAACCATTCGGGCTCCGAAATCACGTCATCACATCAATCAAATGACGTCACTGGTTCTAGCGCATCACTAAACATCAGCCACACAGCAGGTCAGGCACGTACGCCTGCCAGGTCACCATGTCCCGGAGCAGCAGCTCATGATGCAGCAGGTCACTCTGTTGACAGTATATACAGGAGGTCGAGGTTCTGCTGACAGTGATGTCACAGGCTCACATGACGTCACAACATAGCTGCTGCCGGGAGGAGACAATCCCTTACAATCCCTTTTTGGTGACAATCCCTTTCGATATCCCGTACTGGAATATTCAGTCATACTGTGTTGAAGTTGCTCTTGTTTGGGATGGCTGAATGGCCACTTCGAACATGTATTTGTTAGCGCGGATAGTACAATTATTTGTTTGCCATGCATGTTTTATTGTGACTTAGTTGCTGCTATTTTTGACAGTTGCAAACTGCTGCGGTATTTGGTGTCTCAACGAAAAACAAAAACACGTCAAGAGTCCAAGACACTCTTACAAGGCGTCAGCAATATGTAATTGAGCTTTTTCACTTTGTTTATCATTTAGTTAGCTGTTTCATTGGCGTGTTGTGTATGCGAAACTCGCACTTTTTGATTGGTTGCTGATTGAGTGTTGGCACCTTCTATTGACATGCAACAGTGTGTCTACATGAACATAATGTGTTCCTGCTCACATTGCTATCGGCACCGGGTTATCGGTTATATAGATCGGCCGATATCGGTTCAGTGTGCAGCAGGTTTTGATTTGCACGTATTGTTTTTTGTGGCTGTGGCCCAGGGTCTCTGATAATTACGATATGCTGAAAATCGGCACAGGTTATGGAGATATGCCGGATATATATATATATATATATATATATATATATATATATATATATATATGCATAATTATCAACTTATTATGCAGGGTAACACTCACTTTGGTGTAACGCTGTTTTACTTCGTTAAGACCTGTCATTATTTCAAGCTGAGCGCTCAAGCATATCATGCCTTGCAATCAGCGAAACACAGACTGACCTATGAAATGCATACTAAGCGACAAATCCCACTGCTCACGCTGGCGTGATGAACGTGGTGTTTAGCTCTACAATCCACCTGTGATATAGATATATCTAAATGGCGTCCGTCCGTTCCGTTCCTCGATATGTGTGCGCGTGTTACGACCCAACAGCTGCTGTTCTCATCACATGGCGTTTCCCGCTGCAGACAGTGCAATACATCATGTTTGAACTGGGAAATTGTGTGACGAATGTGACGCGTCAGACGGCTCTCGAACAGCAGGCAAGACAGAAAACAGTCAGATATTGTATATTTTGTATGCAATTACGAGTATATGTCAGCGCTTAAGCATCGAATTCGTAAACGCGTTTACAACCGTTTCAACGTCAGTTTTTGTTCCAGAAAAAGCAATTCGAAGATTCCTTCACAACGCTTTACGAAACTCCAGGCAAGGTGAGACAAAGCACTAGCCGTAGTCATGGCGCCAAATTACTGACTCTGCTCACTGGCAGGTGACTTACATACCATCACACACGCACGGACTACAGTGCTGCCACCGGGATCTCTGGAACTCTGGAGCACCTGATGCAGATGTCGCTCGACGCAGCTTATATTTCTACCCCTAGATGGCACTAGTAGTAAACGCCTGAAGTTATGCTGTACCGTATAACTGCAATTTCCCCCTTTCTGGCAGTCACTGGAGTTGCGCGATCGGATGGTGATAAAGATGGCCCGCGCAACAAATTTGCTTATCGTGGGTTCTGATCTCAGAAATCCATCCAATCAAAAACATTCAGACTAGATTTATATAAAAAATTGAAGCCTAGGCCTCCGTCCTGCCCAATAGAGATAACAGGGGGAGAGGATAACGAGTTAGTCAGGTCGTCATAAGGCGGTAACCATGCCCTTGAAACTGAGAACCACTGCTGTAACCGAACCTGTGTAGAATATGCGGTTTTACCCTGATATTTGTATGCGGTGACGAAAAATTTGGATAGTACTGTGATATGTGCGAATTACAATACCTTGGTTAATACTTTCTAACACCCCTTCAACTGATGAATCTGGAGTGCCAGCCCCAGTATCAGCCTCTTATAGGTTGTCAGGCAAACTCTCTGAATTAGAAAGTTTGACATGGTGTTCGATTCAGGTTAAAAAATATAATGTGATAGGTAGACCGTATTGTTATCTAATGTTCCCTGTAATGTACATCTCGTGGCACATCATATCAAGTGCAACTGGGTTTTATGATAGATGTCAGAATAATGTGCTTCAATAATGCATGCCCACGAATGTTTATGGAGATATTATTGGTAACCATGCCCTTTGTAAACTGAGAACCACTGCTGTAACCGAACACAACCATACTGGATTCCCGATTCTCTCCAGCGGATGTGCACTACTCCTACTGATCAGAACATGAGCAGGTTGCGACACCGGCCGGAGATGTACAGGTATCCGGGCGGGCAGGAGGACGGCGGTGGCTGGCTGAGACGGCAGCAGCGGCCCTCCCCGCAGCGTCGGGAGCCGCGGGGACAGCCGAATCGGATGACCACCGCCGGCCGAGGCTGCTCGATGTCGTTCTTGTCGAACGTCGAGGGCACCTGGACGCCCATGCCCAACCGTCCATAGCCGCCGCGAGCGGGTGGCAGCCGCTGCCGCATCGTCTGACACCCGGGAGGGCAGAGCAGCAGGAGAGACAACAGCTGGAAGAAGAAAAACGACGACACTTAGGTGACTGATTGACATCATCGTTATTATGACTAGACAAATAGGCTAGCCTTCCATCGTCGTAACTGTGCATATTCGTAAACCAGTAACGCGTCGTAGTTGGCGATGAACGAGCGAGCGCGAATGAAGTGTATGGTGAGTTTGATATGCGCACGGATTCATGTAATTTATACATTGGGTAATTTTATTTGGAAAGTTGCTTCATGACATTCGAATAGGATAGCATTCGAGTTTATAAATGTGTACTCACAGCTGAGTTTCTCAGTCTATTAGCTAAAAATGCAGTTCGCCGCTACAATAGGACTGCACCTCGCTTTTGTTTACCCAGAAGGAGGTTCCCACCATACAGTGGCGTGCGCAAAAATGCGCAAAGAACCAGGTCATTTTCTAGAGGGGCGCCACCCGATCGACCCAGCGCCGTCACTGACCGGAGTGGCACACGTCACTGACCGGAGTGGCACACGTCACTGGCCGAGTGGCACGCGTCACTGACCGGAGTGGCACACGTTCAACTGCCGGTAGTGCACACGTCATTGGCCGGCTAGTGGCACCTGCACGTCACTGGCCGGAGTGCACACCGTCACTGCCGGTAGTGGCCACCACGTCCACTGGCCGGTAGTTGGCACACGTCACTGGCCGGAGTGGCCTACACACGTCATTGGCCGAGTCGGCACACGTCACTTTGACCGAACCGAACTAAGTGGCACACGTCGTACTGGCCGGAGTGGCACCACTGTCATTGGGCCCGGGAGTGCGCACATCGTCACTGACCGGAGTGGCACACGTCACTCGGCAGGAGTGGCCACACGTCACTGGCCGGATAAAGTGGCACACGTCACTGCACCGGAGTAGTTTGGCACACGTCACTGGCAGTGAGTGGCACACGTTCACTGGCCGGAGTGGCCACACGTTCACTTGTCCGGAGGGCACACGTCACTGACCGGAGTGGCACACGTCACTGGCCGGAGTGGCACACGTCACTGGCCGGAGTGGTGCCGTCACTGTCACGGAGAGGCACTGAGACCCGAGGCGCCAGCTTTGCATGGGCGCCTCGGGTCAAAATCACCAGGTCGTGCCCTTCATGACCCATTGACCGTATAATTGGTACGCTACTGCCGCCATAGGCAAAAGAATAAAGAGTGTATAATTAACTCATGCACAGGCACGTGCATGTTGCACACCACACGCACGTAAGAACGTGCGTGTGGNATTTGACTTTTTTGTCGAAGGAATGTGGCCATAAAAAAGGAATGTCAAATGTGGGCCTCACCCTGGGCAGAAGCTATATCAGTAATATTAGCGACTACTTTCGAATATCTGATTGGCTGAGCCACGTTTGACGTTGCGGAGAGTACGCATATAGTTTTGATAAAATACATAATGTACGTCCTTCTATCCTGGATCGGCGCGATGTATGGCTATTTTTGACATTATGAAAAGAAGTTGTATTTCAAAGTATAGTCAAATCGTGTTTGAAAAACAATCCAAGGTGAACTTTTTCCTTTAAATTCATTTACTCAACAGACATAATATAATAAAGTTTACTTTTGTTTATAGTAATGTCTATTTTAAAGTTCGGGATCCACTAACGCCGTTCCTCGCCTTGTATTGAACGTCAAAGCTTAGAGATTTACCCTTGCTTCATTTCGAGAAGGAGGGAGTACCCGTTTGTCTCTTCCATCACCTCCCGTTCTCAGATCACCATTACCGCCGGAATGCGGACCGGTACACCGCCAGAGCGCAGAATGCAGACCGGTACTGAACCGGACAGCGCAGGATAACTAGACAGGATAACTAGACAGGTAACTAGACACCCAGCGCGTCCGGTCCGTAAGGCCACTACCAGGCACGTAGTCTCGTACTACAATCTGCAATTACGCCAAATTAGCATTCCGCAGAAAACGGAAAGGGCTCTAAGAACGCGGTGCGGCTCTGCTCGTGTGGTCGTTTTTTATCGCTGCGGACGCCCGAGCTGACGGCCCGACAGTGTACCATCATATCTGACCCGGCAGTGTTTTCATTTCAGCGCCGTTACGTGTAATTGATCGCCGTGCACCTCGTCTCGACCGGTTGTATTGAACACCAGATGATTATACTTAGCCAGTGCATAAATCACTCTTATCGGGAAAGCGGAGCATGAGCGTGTGGCGTTGCGGCGGCGGTGCGGGGGTGGCGGCGGTGTGCCGACGGGAGCGTCCGCCGTCGGCCGCCGCGACGCCGACTGGCACCGTATCGACGGCGACGACGCCGACGACGCGGCGACCGCCCCCGCCCCCGCCCACCGCGCCGCCGCACCGCCGCCGGGCGGAAGCGCGCCAACCGGTCGCCATGGTAACGTCACGTCGGTTGGCGCGCTGAGGTGTCGTCGCCGGGCGATGGGTGGCGCTAGCTGCGAGCGTCGATTAGTCGGCAAAATGGCTGAATTGTGCAAATGAGCCGACGGCGGCGATTGACAGGGTAAACAGGGCAGCGGCGGCGGCGGGGGTGGCGGCGGCGGCGGCGGCAGAGCGCGGCACACTGCAAACAAGTAGCCGGCGGCGATGAGAAATGAGCTGCCGTGCGAGGTCGGCGGCGACGGGGCCGGTGGCGCCGCCATGCACGCTCTGCGCGGGGCGGGGGCGGGGGCGGAGGCGGCCGGCGCCGCCCGGCAGTCGGAGCTGGCAGAGGTGGCACCACGGTCAGCACTCAGCGCTGCCATCACTAGGTCACCGGGACAGAGCGCCGGACCAGGACACGGTCATATGGGGTCCCAACGGCCAAGTCCAGAGGCTGGATCGTACAAATCATATGACAAGCCTTGAAACCTGATAACTTCCTCATGCGACAATGAAGCTTCAGAGTTTGTATTCCTCCTTTTGTCTTACTTATTCCAAATGTTCGTTGTTCTGATGCTCTAAATGTTGAGTTCCGCAGCCATTGTGGGGACTAGCGACTACCAATGGCGGCGCTGCACGGTACACAGGTGATGTGATACCCCGGCTCTGTCACGACAGGTGGATCTGTACAGCTCCGGCTGAGCTCAGCCTCCTGTAATGAATCACCGGCGTATTGACACGCCGGATAAAGGGCGGGCTCTCGGTGGCGGTGCACGCCGGATTATTTGTTGTACCATGTCACGGTGGAGATTGATGGCAGAAGAGCCGTGTTCTGCGGACCCGTCACGATGCCGGACAGAGCCCGAAATATATAAAACGATGATTATAGTTACCAACTCATACCCAAGATAACTGAACCAACGCTGATAAACTGTAAGCAGTCCAGTCCACGCCGAGGGGTGATTGAGATCCGGATGTGACATAAATGATCCATGGATGTTAGAATGTCTGTAAAGAAATAACGTATTGAAGTGAATGTCCAATGCCAGCCTATCACTTGTCTTATGACAGTCTGCAGCCATTGTATGATTAAATTGTTGAGGTTTCTGATCCGAATTTATTTTTCTCAAGCATATTCAATGTGCCTATTCGGAATTTTATAGAATAGAATAGCAATGTCGATAAACTAAATGTGTCGATAAACTAAATGTGTCGATAAACTAAATGAACAATCTTCAAAATTGATATTGCGATTTTTATAAGAATGTAGGTAAATTGTATATCTTCAAGCGCACTACAAATTGTAATTTGCAGAATGGACTAATTTTACATCGCTTCGGCTGAGGTGCAGTATCCCGTCAGTCCCCCCCCCCCCTTGCAGTATCCCGACAAGTCCCCGCGGTGCAGTATTCCCGTTCAGTCCCCCGCGGTGCAGTATTCGTCAGTCCCCCGGTGCAGTATCCGTCATCCCCCCCTCCCCGGTGCAGATCCCGTCAGTCCCCGCGGTGCAGCATCCCGTCAGTCCCCGCGGTGCAGTACGCGGTGCAGTATCCCGTCAGTCCCTCGCGGTGCAGTATCCCGTATCCCGACAGTCCCCGCGGTGCAGTATCCCGTCAGTCCCCGCGGTACAGTATCCCGACAGTCCCCGCGGTGCAGTATCCCGTCAGTCCTCGCGGTGCAGTATCCCGTCAGTCCCCGCGGTGCAGTATCCTGTCAGTCCCCGCGGTGCAGTACCCCGTCAGTCGCCCGCGGTGTCCCGTGGCGCGGTACCCGCAGCGGCTCCTGCGGCGGCGGCGGCGCCGGGGGCCCGTTTCACCGCGTGTTTCCTGCGGCGGTGCCACGGGTTTGTTCCGCTGTGTATCCGGCAGGTCCGCTGCTGGCGGAGACCGCCGCCATTTGCATATTCGATCGGGCTCGACGGGCGCAGCGCTCCGGGCGAGTTAACCCCGGGTCGCCGGAGCCGGCAGCGCGCAGCTCCCGCAGCTCTCCTGAGCTGCAGCAGCTCGGCCCAGCCCCGCAGCCACAACAGGATCGGCTGAGCTAGCGACGGAGAGACGCCGGAAGGAGAGCCGCGACGGAGCGGCTAAGGATCGAGTAGTGGTGGTCTTGGATGGAACTGACGTTCCTCGGGGTGACAATGGAGATGCCCCGGACGACGAGGGTTGTCCCGCGTACCCGCTCATCGGTCAGAGGATGGCCTGGACCCCCGAGGTCGCCCTGCGCACCTCCGAGGTCGCCCTGCGCACCTCCGGGAACCCGTGCCAGCTGCAGCAATATCGCCCGGCTCTATCCGAGTCATCTGACACCAGGCGGATATATCACGCTGCTTAAAAAACTCTGTCGAACCGGCGAAATTAATGAGTCGCTGCAGTGGTGGTTGCAAGCTGATACGGCGGCGGTGGCGGCGGCGGTGTGGGGCGGCAGGCGAGAGGTGCCGCTCTGGCCATATGCGCTGATGGCGGGCAGGTCAGCGCCGGATGAGCCGAGTGCCAGGTGATCCGTCTGCGCGGGCCCCACTGTCCCCCGCCACCCCCGGGCCCCCGCCCGCCACCCGCCGTACCCGCCGCTGCACTGCACGGAGTAAGCGTTAATGGACAGAGCTGCCCGCGGCCGGCGCCCGTCAGGAATGTTAATTAACCGTACAGCGTGCATAGTTGTCGGCTACATAGTGCCGCCAGGCATCGCTCCATTCCATATGGTATAGCCTAATTAATTGTTGGTGCTAGAAGTCTTGAACAACCCTTTAGTTAGCTGTTATGTTGAAAAAATGTGGATGCATTGTCGGACATAAAGGCTATGCAGTTCTGCATTAAAATAACAAATCACGAGGCAGAGATAATCTTAAATGTCGTAAGGCTTCTCATCACTTGCAGTTAATTTTGGCCTGTATGCAATTTACCACCTGACGCAACGTGAAAAGTGCAACGAAAAGAGCAAACATCACAGAGCAAAATACCACTAAAAATTTATTATACCCTGAGGTTAAGTATTTAAAATGCCAAATTTCAGTATTTCACACTCAGCAGTCCTTTAAACATCAACTCAAAATACAATGCATATCTGCAGAATCTTAACAACAAATAATGTCCTCTGAACATGGAGTTTTGTTTCACTGAAAATCACAGAACCGATGTGGAAAGGAAAGAGGAGAAAGGAAGCTAAGCCGGCGGGAGAGAAAGCGAGAGAAGAGCGGGCGGGGCGGGAGGTGCGAGGAGGAGCTGCCGAGGATCGACGAGGAGCAGCCGAGGATAAGAGGCTTGCCGCCGAGCCGGCCCCCTGTGCGGCCGACACTTGCCAACTACACTCATCTCCAATGCAAATGCGGCGTCTCCTGAGAGATACTGTCGCGCCGGGCATTATGAATATTAAGCGTGCCACGGTGACAATCTGCCAAAAATGACGCCAAACAGCGATGGCGTCAGACGACGGCGGCCAACAGCTTCCTCTTCCTCCTCCTCCTCATCGTCCTCCTCCTCCTAATCATCTATCCTTCGGCACAGCGGGAAACAGCCTCTTCCTCTTCCTTCGCATCTCCACCTCCTTCTCTTCCTCCTCCGTGACAATGTGGCTTGCGACGATACCTTATGTGCAATGACAGTGTGACAGTGCGACAGTACGAGTGTGACAGTATGACAGCGCGTCAGTTTGACAGCGTGACAGGTTCTCGTGTGACACTCTGGTGTGGCTGCCGCCTGCCCGTGCCATTGGGGTCTAGTTACTGTCGCCCTGCACGGGAAACTACCATCATCTACTCGCATTTGGCTGCATTTGGCCGATCTCCCGCTGAGCCCTCTTCTATCCCACCGCCTTCCTTACCAGCAGAAATCGCAAAACAAAACAACAATAGCAGCGGGACGCGACAGGTAACATTAACGTGTGTCGGTGTCACGTCTCATGCAGGCGCGGATCCAGGATTTCGGTCAGGAGGGGGGGGGCGCCATACAAAAAGTTGTGCCCTCCGGGCGCGCCCGTAGGTCGCGCCCTATGAGTACCATAGGCGAGATTCCCACAAGGGGAGGGAGCTGCCACGTCCTTCCACCTCCCCGTGGGTGGTCAACTCACCTGGCGGTCTCTCCCGAAGGACGTCTTCGGACAGCAATGGTGAAGGCAACACGCCGCACCGCAGATAGGTCTGAAAAAGTGGCAACTGAAAGGTGTGCGCTCGATCACGCGTGTGCGTAATTGCCATTTTCTGTTGAACATGTCATAAAATGTTTGATGTTAGTTTCAGCGAAGTGACAGGAAGCGTAAATTTTGAAAAGGACAATGTAAACATTTCTCGTTGTAATTAAGAATAGCTATAGCTGTTGAAAATGAAATGTTTGTGCTCGTGCCACATGACACATGCAGCATCACTGCTCCTGTTTTAGACAGGTCTGCCTGCAGATAAAGACACTCCGGACAACACCACTGGCGGATCTAGAACGGCAGTTTGTGGCGGTCACCCCAAATAAGTTTAAAAAAATCAAAACCTTTTTTTCGGATTTCGCTGTCTTATGATCATCATCATCATCAACATCATGTATTTCGAATGGTCTCCATATCATGGCTTTTATGACCACGAGTCAATACAAAGTACGGACACATAATAAAATGCAATACAATATAAAATATAAGGATGCAATACAAGATAAAATACAGGCTATGCATTGCTAGACGTTTTAAAATAAACTTGTCCCTTTGTAAAAAAAATTGCGTAGATGTCCTTCTAATATCAGGTAAATGTGTAAATTTGCGCCGATTTCAGGCGGTTTTTGGGGGGCATTTGCCCCTGATACCATCACCCCCTGTATCCAACAGTGCCGAACATTATATAAAGGTCGCTTACTTTGCCCGAAGACTTTGACTTTTGTTACACATGGCATCTGATCTCGAAACTAAAACCGTAGTTCGGAGAGCAGCCATGTTAGAACAAATACATCGCGACCTCGCGACCCTCAGCTACCCAGCCACGCACAGATCTCTCTCACGCCTGGAACACAGACACACGTCTGCCGTGACACAGAGTCACCAGCTGGCAGTGTGTCGGGCTGACTGCAGAGGGAGCAATGGCTGCGGCTTGTCAGTGTCACTGCCAGTCAGCTCGAGCTACGATCCGTCCGGCGCCCTTTGTCACACGACCCCGCCCGCAGCGCAGCCGCAGCTCGGCAAATAGAGTCGCCGCCGCCAGCCGCCAGCGGGCCATTGTGGCCGGAATTTATCCCGCGGCTCGGTCAATAAGCTAGGATGAGCAGCAATGGGCGCCGCGCTGTGTCGTGTCGTGCTGCCAGCAGCAGCCGCCTGCAGTCTGCACTGAGAGAGACCACTGCTGCTGCAGGAGAGGCACGCTCCTGACTCGGCAACGGTCACAGGTCACAGGTCACAGGTCACAGGTCACAGGTCACAGGTCACATGTCACAGGTCACTGGTAACAGGCCACTGGTAATAGGCCACATGTCACAGGTCACAGGTCACAGGTCACAGGTCACAGGTCACAGGTCACAGGTCACAGGTCACAGGTCACATGTTACTGGTCACTGGTAACAGGCCACTGGTAACAGGTCACAGCGCACAGGTCACAGGTCACATGTTGCAGGTCACATGTCGCAGATCACTGGTAGCAGGTCAATGGTAATAGGCCACATGTCACAGGTCACTAGTAACATATCATATGGCACAGGTCACGGATCTAGGGTCATCAGTCACGGGTCACAGGTCATGGGTCACAGGTCACAGGACATAGGACATAGGTCACAGGTCACGGGTCAACGGTCACATGCCACGGATCACGGGTCAGAGGTCAGGTCAAAGGTCAGAGGTCACGGGTTGAGAGTCACAGGTCACGGGTCACATTTCATGGGTCAGAGGTCAAGATCCACGACTCACGAGTCACGGGTCACATGCCGCAGGTCACGGATCGGGATCATGGGTCACGGGTCAACAATCACCACATACCAGTAGTATGAAATTTGCACGCAGTTTGTTGTATGGTGATGTGGCTTGTCTGTGGTTGGGAGACAGAAGTCGATTTCAAAAATGCGCGACAACACGGTGTTACGGGCTAGATATGTGCTGAGATGGGGTACAATTTTATTATTTGCAAAAAGTTTTGCAAATAATAAAAGTGTACCCCATCTCGGCACTATCTAGCCCGTACACTTTTTGTCGCGATTTGAAATCGACTTCTGTCTCCAACCACAGACAAGCCACATCACCATACAACAAACTGCGTGCAAATTTCATACTACTGGTATGTGGTGATTGTTGACCCGTGACCATGATCCGTGACCTGCGGCATGTGACCCGTGACTCTGCCTTTACCCGTAGAAATAACATCTCTACCCACTACTTAATTGGTCGTCATAGGAAGTACCAACACCGTTTGCAGGATAAATGCTTCAATCAGTATTTTTTTTTTTTTTTTTTAAATGATGTCATGCCAGAATACAATGTCAATATAAGCCTATAGTAATTACACAAGACGTTATATAAGATTGTATTTCAATGTCTGGAGACAAACATTTATTATCTTATTTACCACCCACTAACTTATCTTGTCCTTATTTTTTTCCGCACGCGAGCGTGATTCACATGCCACTGTTTTGCTTGGAGGAGACATCTGAATGCTCCTTATGATGCCATGCAACAACAACTTGATTTTTTTACATACATAAATATCATTGTCTATGGTTAAAACAATACGACAATCGCAAGCCAAGCAAAGCGAATTATACATGACATCAACATCCTTCTTTAGTCTTTACGCAGGGTGCTGTCATACCCTGTGTTGTCATTCTATGTTGTTGCCCGTCCGTCATAATTAGTCTATACTCTATCGCACCAGCCTGTATCCTGCTGTCTGCTGAGCACTGATGCCCAGCTGGCAGCAGCGTGACATGACGCAAACGACATCCCAGGCCTTCACCCGCGACTGTCAGCCAATGTATCGGAACGCTCTCTGAACGACCATGGCGAGAGGTGCAAAATCTTACCACTGTCCAGTGCCGAAGGCTGACCAGACTTGTAACTTAAATTGAGCTGATGTGCTTATTGTACTTTCAACTCAATCAACTTATTAGTTATTACATTAATAATGTAGAAATGTGGAGCTTTTTATGGAAATCTTTAAATATTTAGTGATTTGTAAATAGTTTTAGTACTATTTAAATCTTTTCAGGTGTTAAAGATATGTAAAAAAATATCGCTCCAAAAGTATTCCAAAGACGCTGCAGAATTCTGCAGCTGAGTGCTGCAAAATCTTACGCACAAAGTAGGTGACCCTATTCCTTCACCATTGCGACTGAGACCAAGTGCGCGCACTTTGTTGTGACCATCGTGACTATTGCGTGAAGGTTACCTTCAGGCTTCAAGCGACATGCATTTTTCTTCTGTGGTCGGCATTCCCGTCGAGCTGCAAAAACATCTTCTGCTTTGAAAGTTGTGGAGTCCGGCATGTTTTGTTTATACCAGAATCTGTGTGTTGAAGAAGGAAGTGCGGCTGGTTCGAAATTTGCGATGTTTTGCATGGCATTTATACTTTTAAATTTTGTGTTGATAATCACTTACGATGAAGTTCCGCAAGAATAGTAATTTTGCGGATATTGTGGTCTTATTTCTTTTCCTAATTTCCTAGTTTATTAGTGACTCATTTGGGCGTTTTGTGTCGTGTTCGTGACCATCTTGACTCTTTTGCACCTCTGAACCATGGCAAATGGGCATACCCTGTGGAAGAATGCTCCCGAAATCATACGACTGCGAGTCGGTGATCTGAATCTGCAACAACCGGTTTCCTGCTTGTAAACTGAAAGACCAACTGTGTATGTAACTTAATGTTGTTTATTTCCAAATGTTCATCATTTAATGGGCGCATTAAGGACAGGCTGGTCCGTATTCACCGTCAAAGTAAAGTTTGATATGCCTTAAGAACAACCGGCATTTGAACTAAAGCACCATGAAGTTAGCTTTTTTGAATTTGCGCTCAGTGCCCAATTATCATCGTTCAGAGTTCAGTTTTTATTCCAGCCAATGAGCTTGAGAGTCCCGCCACCACTACGTACCAAATCAATTAATTGCAGCCTTGTGCAACTAGGAAAATAGTGATATTTTTGGCTTAAGCATTCTACGCAAATTTATAATTGTCAGAAGACATTCTCATGTCTTATTATGCTGATTTAAACTCAAATAATAGGGCATGAAAGGAAATATTTGTCCTGATGAAGGAGATTTTTCCCCGAAGGTTTTGATTTACGAAGGGATTTTAAGAACTATTGATGAAGGTTTTCACCGAGGTTTTTTTGGTATCGATTGGTTTACCTTGTTTAAGGTAACTACCTGTACAATGTTTGGTTTACAATACGGAATGTACTGAACTGAGCGCTGACAATTTTGGCGCTCAATGCGCTGCCATATTATCTAGTGGTGTTAATAAATCACAAACCGTTTTATATTGTTATGACAAATTTAAATAAATATAGTTTTTTTTATTTGCGCTGCTTTGGTGAGCATAAGAGGACGATTAAAAATAATATTTAGTCCCTTAGACTTGTTTTAGCATGTTTTTGCGACATCATCCGGAAGAGGGAGTGTCCCTTTAACTATAGCATTCAGACTTTCTAAACTTGGAGCATGACCAGCTGCAATCTACATCAGACACAAAATAAGTTATGCCATTTAATAAACATTGATCTGAACATTGAACGTAAGTTTCAGGTTCGATCCAACGGAAATATTGATTTTCATTCGGGTGAGCACGCCTATCACTCCTGCAGAAACAGGCATCAACAACTGGTCTCATTGATGGGTCGCATGGCTGGAGACGGGGCCTACTGCAGGCTCTGATATCCCTGACGGCCTACTGCAGGCTCTGATACCCCTGACGGCCTACTGCAGGCTCTGATACCCCTGACGGTCTACTGGCTCTGATACCCCTGACGGCCTACTGGCTCTGATACCCCTGACGGCCTACTGCAGGCTCTGATATCCCTGACGGCCTACTGCAGGCTCTGATACCCCTGACGGTCTACTGGCTCTGATATCCCTGACGGCCTACTGGCTCTGATATCCCTGACGGCCTACTGCAGGCTCTGATACCCCTGACGGCCTACTGCAGGCTCTGATATCCCTGACGGCCTACTGCAGGCTCTGATATCCCTGACGGACCTACTGCAGGCTCTGATATCCCTGACGGCCTACTGCAGGCTCTGATATTCACTGACGGTCGACTGGTGACGGTCAGTGTATGAGCAATTGATGAGCGGTGCGATCAGCTGTAAATCAGCTGGCTGACCCGCTGACGCTGCTGATCTCAGGTCACAATGACCAGACCGCTCTGAGGATATACTGGCAAACATATATAACGCTGCGTTTAAATGGCTCCAATCGCAGAATTGTATCATCCTTCTTACTGTCAAAACCGGCTGGCGGGTTCGGAGCTGGCCGACTAAGATGTATTTCACCAACTTATCCTTACTGTGGGTTATTAGTTCACATTTTTCAAAGCTAGTCAATCATTTGTAGATGGATCAGAGAACGAGCTCTTTTACTCCAATCCAGTCTGTAATCTGTAACAGCCTGTTCCCACAGCCCACTCCAGTCTGTACCCACAGCCCACAGCCCACTCCGGTCTGTACCAACAGCCTACTCCGGTCTGTTCCACAGCCCACTCCAGTCTGTACCCACAGCCACAAGCTCATCCAGTCGTGTACCCCAGCCCACAGCCCCACTCCTTTGTACCAACAGCCTACTCGGTCTGTTTCCCACAGCTCACCAGACCCAGTCTGTACCCACAGCCCACAGCCCACTCCGGTCTGTACCAACAGCCTACTCCGGTCTGTTCCCACAGCCCACTCCAGTCTGTACCCACAGCCCACAGCTCACTCCAGTCTGTACCCACAGCCCACAGCCCACTCCTGTCTGTACCAACAGCCTACTCCGGTCTGTTCCCACAGCTCACTCCAGTCTGTACCCACAGCCCACAGCCCACTCCGGTCTGTACCAACAGCCTACTCCGGTCTTTCCCACAGCTCACTCCAGTCTGTACCCACAGCCCACAGCCCACTCCGGTCTGTACCAACAGCCTACTCGTGCCCTGCAGCTCTGTGAAGCTCGTTCCGGCGAGCCTGAGATGCAGAGCGCGGCCCACTCACTGAACTCCATTTCATGCAAGATCAACCGAATTAGTGGGAGTTTTATGGAACACATGTTAGCCGGCGGCCTACCAGCCCGGGGCGCCGCTTCGGCCCGGTTTAAACCGGCGTGAAATCGCCCTTATACGCCTGTCCAGCCGTATATGTGGTGTTTCGGTTCGGCGGGATCGGCCGAAACCGTCTGATTCAGAGTCGTCTGTCTCCGGGCGACAATCGAAATGCCGTTTAAGTGCGCTATGAACTCGTCTGATTAGATAAGAATGGCCGTTGCATATTTCAGACGGCACTGCAGTGCGTCACAAAGACGTGATCGTATCGACAGGGGAGCGGTCCAGTTCGGCACGCGCAGTCGGCGCTCTGACCGCTGAGGTACGAGGTGACCGAGGTCAGCAGAGCTCTGACCGCTGAGGTACGAGGTCAGCAGAACAGCGATCACTGGGTGTCATCGGGGCCAGATCAGTGGATCGTTACCGACTCAACCACCCCGGCACTCAGAGACTCAACCACCCCGCAACCAGAGACTCAACCACCCCCGCACTCAGAGACTCAACTACCCCGCACTCAGAGACTCAACCACCCCAGCACTCAGAGACTCAACCACCCGCACTCAGAGACTCAACCACCCCCACACTCAGAGACTCAACCACCCCAGCACTCAGAGACTCAACCACCCCAGCACTCAGAGACTCAACTACCCCGCACCGAGAGTCGGCACAGAGACTCAACCACCCCAGCACTCAGAGACTCAACTACCCCGCACTCAGAGACTCAACCACCCCCGCACTCAGAGACTCAACCAACCCGCACTCAGAGACTCAACCAACCCGGCACTCAGAGACTCAACCAACCCGTACCCAGACACCCGGCACTCATACACCAGCACTAAGACGCCATGGATTCTCAGGTACCCGATACTAAGGCTGTGTTCTGACCCGTCAATTCCCGCGGCGATTCCGGGGAATCGGTAGAAAAGTGCTTCCTATCGATTCCGATAGCAAGTAGTTAGCAGGAATACCAATGTATGAGTACATTGCCGAACTGCAGTAAAGTACAATGTCTGCCGGGGATTCCAGGGATTCCCGCCGGGTCAATGAAACGGTCAGAACACAGCCTAAGACACCCAGCCGGCGTCACTCTGAATTCAGACACCCGGCCGGCGTCACTCTGAACTCAGACACCCAGCCAGCGTCACTCTGAACTCAGGCACCCAGCCGGCGTCACTCTGAACTCAGGCACCCAGCCGGCGTCACTCTGAGCTCAGGCACCCAGCCGGCGTCACTCTGAACTCAGGCACCCAGGCGGAGTCACTCTGAACTCAGGCACCCAGCCGGCGTTACTCTGAACTCAGGCACCCAGGCGGCGTCACTCTGAACTCAGGCACCCAGCCGGCGTTCCCTGAACTCAGGCACCCAGCCGGCGTCGCTCTGAACTCAGGCACCCAGCCGGCGTCACTCTGAACTCAGACCCAGCCGGCGGCGCTCAGGATGAAATCGGCACCCAGCCGCGTCACTCTTTTGATATCATGGCACCCAGCCGTGCGTCACTGAACTCAGGCACCCAGCCGGCGTCACTCTGAATCAGGCACCCGCCGGCGTCGCTCTGAACTCAGGGCACCCAGCCGGCGTCACTCTGAACTCAGGCACCCAGCCGGCGTCACTCTGAACTCAGGCACCCAGCCGGCGTCGCTCTGAACTCAGGCACCCAGCCGGCGTCACTCTGAACTCAGGCACCCAGCCGGCGTCACTCTGAACTCAGACACCCAGCCGGCGTCACCCTGAACTCAGGCACCCAGCCGGCGGCGCTCAGGAGATCAGGCACCCAGCCGGCGGCGCTCTGAACTCGGACACCCAGCCGGCGTCGCTCGGGAGTTCAGACACCCCGCTCGGGCGCCCCGCAGGTGATGACCGGCCCATTATCTCCGCTAACGATTGAAATCCCGCGTGTAAACAGCATAATGGACGTGCGGCCGACCGAGAGTGGAGTGACAATTACCCCGCTCTGAGCGCCGCGGTCGGCGAGGGCAGTCTGCCCGCTAACCGCAGGTCAGACGCCCCCGGTGCACGCCGCCAGCCCGGCGCGTCCCAGCGCGGTCCGGCACAGTCCGATTCCGCTCCGTCGATGACAGTAATGCCAGGTTCGGCCCCGAGGTAGCAGCACCGGCGCCACGTTAGCGGCACCCCAAATTACCGTCCACGAGCGGATAACGAGGACGCGAGAGGCGGCGACGACGGCCGTCATTAGAGCCGGCACGCGGCCCGGGACCTGTCCTTCGACCTCCGGACCTGCTGCGGTCCGCAGGTCCCGAGCACCGGGAGCAGGAGCACGAGGTGTTCCTTGCGCCGCGCTGGCGCGGCGGCGCGCTGCCGCGCCGGTGGCGATCACCGGCGTGGTGGCGGCGACCGGCAATCAGGTGCCAGTTATCGGGCTAATGTGTCAACAGATGCGTTTCTCATTGACTTCATTTGCACTATCGCCACAAAGGATACTGATTATATGGTTAGATGATAGTACTGATGATGTTTACTGACTGGGGCCGGTCCAGACGGAGAAGGTGCGGCATCAGAGTGTAGGGAGGGAAACACCGCACGGCACAAACTATAGATCCTGTCCCGAAAACCGTTACGTTGCCGATGTCTAGACTTGCGTGGCCGCCTCAACACCTGTGTCCAATACAGACGCCACGGGACCGAACAAGGCGCCAGTACCGGGACGGTAGCAGTTCTGCAGGCCATTTTTCCCACCCACCCATGTTACGCCGGCAGCTACACTATCGGCCACAAACAAAATGCAGCCACATCGGGTAGGAAAATGCGCCACTTTTATCTATCGAAGCATCTGGGGTATTTGTGACGATTATTAATGGTCGTTGAGTGGGCATTCCTGCACGTGTAGCACGCGGGCACACCGTGTGGGACACAGGCACACGGCTGGGTGTACCATGTAGCAGCTGCGATAACCTGGTGTCAGACAGGACCACGGACCTTTATTGGCCTGCAATGATCGCGGAATGATCGGCTGGACTCTGTGTAAGCCTGTTCGGCTGACTACCTCATCAGCAGGTTCTCTGCCCGCTACATGCATTCCTGGTTGTCCGCAGTTGCAGACGGTTGTCCATATGTGAGCGTAACAGACGTGAGATAAAATCGAAATAATATAACCTGATTTCTACTTTAAACGGTGGTATTGGCAACATAGGCACGGGTCAATTTAGACAGCACATATTATACGTAAGTTATGCCTACAAGCCTTTCTTTTTGCACTGAAGCACAGTCAGACAGAAGGTGCAAACATCTGTTTTTTTATGTTTACCTTTCATATTATGCATCTGTATACATGTACCTATATCCACCTATGCAGACTCGCTAGATCGTTTTGCACTTGCGCTTCTTAGAGACAGATCTATTAGTGAATAGTGAGTATGATAATAACATGTCATATGACGTGGTCGTGCGACACTATGCTGTGTGATGGATGTGTGGTGTGCGGCTGCCGGCTAGTGACGTGCAACGTGTGGCATATGACGTGTATGTGTGACACATGACATATGACGTGTGACGTGTGACGTGTGACGTGTGACGTGTGCTCGGGCTCAGGCCGCTGCCGATAAGGCGCTAATCCTCCCAGTCCCGACTCACCATACCACACCACAGCCGCTTCCGCTGTCCCTGGCTGGTGCAGTGCAGTGGTGCACCCACTTCAGCCACTGCCGCTGTCCCTGGCTGGTGCACTGGTGCACCCACCACAGCCGCTGCCGCTGTCCCTGGCTGGTGCACTGGTGCACACACCACAGCGTGTCGCTTGCTGGCTTACACCGCCAGCTTCAATGAACCGGGATGATGACGGTCGGGACCTTGTTGCCGGCAGAAATGTGACCTTCACACGCCTCGAGTAGTTTGTGGGTCTCTGTTTGTCTTCCCGGTCTCTGCTACAGGTCAGCCATCAGCCGGTAGAAGGACTACCAGCTCGTGAAGGAGCCGTGCTCAAAGCTGCCATTATACAGACCTTATCCACGGCACGGTGGGCGGCTTCGTCCCGCTCATTCAGCACGCATCCTCGGCGCCCAGCACGGTGACCTCAGCAGCATGTCTGGTGACCGCAGTGTCGCGGTGACTGTTGGTCTGTCTGTGTACCGCTGTCTGTCTGACCGCAGTGTCGCGGTGACTGTTGGTCCGTCTGTGTGCCGCTGTGCTGTCTGTCTGACCGCAGTGTCGCGGTGTTACCTCGACCGTCCGGCGCCGGACATCGTGGGCCGATAATTGGTGACATTCTTCACCTCATTATCTCCGGAGATGGCAATGATCGTCTGTGTGACGGCCCACCGGCTTCACCGCAGCTGCACCGCGCTGGGCCGCCAGCGGAACCCTGATCGAACTTTAACACCACGTAATGAACACCGGCAGGACACAACGACCGTCGTCACGGCTGTGACGGCCTCGTCAGCTCACCTCCAGTACCAGTGATGCAGATCTGTCCAACCATATGTGATAACGATGTCATCGACTCAGTGCCTGTGATTTATCCGGGAACAAAGCCGTTCTCGCTCGCTCGTCTCTCCGGAAGACCTCCACCCAATAATGTACCCAGACTTCCCTTCACGATCTGACGCACCTCATCACCTAACCCTTGAGTCATTCATAGAGACCATCAGACAGATCATTCCGGGACAGACCGGCCGCCGTCTCTTCCCCTTCCTCTCCGCGTCCACTCCCCTTCCGCTCCCCGCCGGGTCACCCCTCCCCCCGTGCCCTCCCCTGCGGTGCCGGTCAGCCGGCGCACCCCCGCCGCCGCCGCCGCCGCCGCCGCGTCGTGGCCGACGTAACGGGCGCGATTGATCTCGGTCTCGCGTCGAATGGGTCACGTTCGCGGGCCGACGCTCGCGTTATTACACCCCTCGCGCCCCGACACCAGATAAATATAATGCTCGAATCAATCGCGGCGCGGCGCGGCGGCGCACGCGGCGCGGGCGAGACAGCGCGGCGCGGCACTGACTGACACCGCTGATGCATTAGTTAATATCGAGGCGGGGAGGTGGGTACGGTGGCAGTGCAGTAGAGGTACCACTGTGGGTGTGGGTGTATGTTCGACGGGTGATGTCCCGCCCGGTCCGTGCCAGGGTGCGAGAGGTGAAGCAGCAAGGGCGACAGTACCGCCAAGCCTTCAGCTATCCATCCTCAATTGTAAAATTGAAGAAGTCCCTAAATAAAACCAATGGAAACCATGCAAACCTGCAAATCCAGGAATGGGTTTGCGGTTGCACTTCATTTGGTTGAAGGTATATGCAATCTATCAAAAACGTGCGAAAAAAGAGCTTTTAAATGTCTTTTCCCTTCAGGGCCGTAAAGCCACTACGAGAGCGAAAACTCGCCGGCAAAAGCCACATCAAATTTATCCCCAGTTGATAAGCCCGTTTCAAAGTTTTTCCTATCATCCTCCCCGCGGGGATGTATTCAATGGACTGGTGGACTTTATCGTCTCTTGCCTTCTGGTGGTGCGCCGTCAGTTTCTTTTTGCGGCGCTTTTCGTGCCCACTCAGCGGCCACGAGTCATAATCGGCGCTGGAACGAGCCGGAGAGCGGTTAGCGTCCGGTCAGCCCCCGCCGAAATAAATGTCCATAGCGGCGCGGCTCAGCGACAATATATGAGGGAGACTATCGACAGATATGGCGCGCCGAAGACGAATATACGGGGCGTGATAGGTTTATCAGCAGACCAAACGGTCCAGACGTCATAAAGGGAATGGATGGCGACGCGGCGCGGCCGAGCCGGCGGCGAGGGGGCGACATACGTCGGCGACACTTTGAGAAATGGTGTGCGCCGTTAGCCGCAGCCGGCCCTCGATCGCCACCGCCGGCCAGCCACGGGGACGGTGCCCCGGGGACGGACAGGGGCGCCCGAAGGAACGGGCGAGACCGGGCCTGGACGGGCTGCCGCGAGAGCCTCGACACTCCAGCATCGGGATTGTCACGGAGGACGGTTAGCCGGTCAGGTCGCTAGGTCAAGGTCGCCAGGTCAGGGCGAGGACTGAGCGGCGGGCCACAGCGTCAGACAGGTCGACGCAGCTTCGTCAGCGTTTTGTACCCGCAGCGTCAGACAGGCGTCTGACCAAGACGACAAGCGTCCGAGCGCTGAGCCTCCCCTAGCGACTGAGCGGAGCTCAAGAGAAGGACGTCTCAAGGGCCGGCACGCTTCGTCCCGTCTCATGGACCGTCGGCTTCCGAGAAGGCCGCCCTGTCAAAGTGTCAGCCGCATGACATGCTTCACGGGCTGAGCTGTTCCGCTGAAACGAAGCCGCGCAAGACCCGGCGCGTCGTTTTTTTCTCGCTGAGGATCAGGAGATGGGAGGAAGATGTTGGAATGGGGCTCTGAGTGCCTCTATATCCCAGACATGCTCCGAACGATAACTAATTAACCTTGAGCAAAGCTTGTGAACATATTGAACTGGACACAACATTAAGTTTACATCCGACAACACATGACATAATATATAGATGTTACTCGTGCGAATATACTAGTTATTGGTCAATTTTTCCGTATATTTCCTTTCCTCGACTATGCCCATATTTTCGTATTTCACATCCCAATTAAAAGTGATCTTCACGTCTGTCACCTCTCCGGTTTTGTTAGCGACACCTCGCTCGGCATTATAAGAAGCCTTTGTATTTAGCTGTGTTCACCAGCTATGCATAGCATTTGGCACAGTCGGGCTAACTAACCCGTCCAAGGCGCCACTCTGCCGAGGTGCCGAGGTGGAGAGGTGCCGCCACTCTGTCCAAGGCGCCACTCTGCCGAGGTGCCGAGGTGCTGAGCGAGCGGACCCCGTCCCGCCCCCGTCCCGTCAAGATCCCACCATCGACTGTGGCATACGGCTCGGGTGCAGCAGAGTGCAGCTGTGGCCGGCATCACAGGATCAGCCGGCTCAGCGTAACTGACTGTGAACTGAGCCGCTCACAGCGACCGCCCGCGGTGCGATCGGCTCGTCTGCACGACCGGCTCTCGTACCGGCCATGGTCAGGGCTTGTTCCGCGCAGTCTATTCGTCCCACCAAGTGTCGTTTCGTAGTGTGCCAGCCCGTCCACCGACTGATCTCGGCACTGTCCGTGTCCCGTGTCGTCCCGGCGCGTACTGGTCCTCCCGACCTGGAGTGGTTATCAACAGACATCTCTCCGGGACCGGGTGACAGCAGTGAGGCTCTGACGAGAGTGTGTTCTGACGGGGCTGATGTCCCGACTGTGCTCCGACTGTCCCTCCTCCCATACTCAGTCCCACCCCGAGCACGGCAGTGGCCACAAATAGCGACAATTCGTATGCAAGAAGGCATACTAATCGGATAAATATGCTTGTTACCCAATGTATATCTTGTCGTCACGTATAATCCCATAAGTGGTTGTTAAGTTTGGCTGTATGGCATAATTATGCTTGTACTTTAAACGATAATTATTGAGCCTTGGCACTTGACATGCTTCAGATGGCCATTTAAAGACTTTCGCAGCGTTAGGCTCATTTTGGAGGCACAGCTACAGGTACTTTATACACTAATGGACAAATTGACAGCCCATGTTCAGAAGAGACATCGCAGTGAACTAAATGCGCGGTCGTCTCACTGTAGTGGTGTATTCCCTGATTTCATCACACCGTGTCGTCGAACGGCGCACTCCTTGACAAGCTCGGCTGATCTCCTCCTGACCTGTTGGCAGGCTCCGCGGCTGTCAGCGGCGCGGCTCCTTCGTCAATCTTCGTCACCGGCCGATCCTAAAACCTCTCATCGACTCATGAATATTCAGGCCGTCCTCGCACGGCTCCATAGCTTAACGCCCCGAGACGGAGACTTGGCTGGCCGCCGGCGGCTGAGTACCCCGCCGATGGGTGGAGCGGAGCTGGTGGAGCAGCTCGGCTCTGAGTCCAGTCACAGAGCTGCTGTGAAGTGCCGCTGTTCCCCTCCCCAGCGACGCTGAGTTCCCTGCACCGCACCGCGCCGGAAGGTGTCTGCGTAAGGGCCGCAGCTAATGAAGCCGTCTGTGTGCGGTCGTAAATCGGCACAGGAACGGCCGTCTGATTTAACACCGGCTCTGGGCTGCTGCAGCTCGGCTACCGTGCTGTGTATGACGACAGACAGCCCAGCCCTCTGCAGCTCGGCTACCGTGCTGTGTATGACGACAGACAGCCCAGCCCTCTGCAGCTCGGCTACTTTGTGGGGCCACCGGCCGCTCTGTCCCTCTCCTCTCCCTCCTCTGCACGGGTCTGTCCCGCTCCTCTCCCTCCTCTGCACGGGTCTGTCCCGCTCCTCTCCCTCCTCTACACGGGTCTGTCCCTCTCCTCTCCCTACTCTGCACGGGTCTGTCCCGCTCCTCCCCCTAACCCTGCACGGGCTGTCCGCTCCTCTCCCTCCTCTGCAGGTTGTCCGCTCCTCTCCCCTCATGACGAGGTCTGTCCCGCGACCCTCCTCTGCACAGTCTGTCCCGCCTCCTCTCCCTACTTGCACGGTCTGCCCGTGACCCCTCCATCTTGCACGGGTCGGTCCCACTCCTCTCCCTCTCTAGCACGGTCTGTCCTGCTCCTCTCTATCTGCACGGTCTGTCCGCTGACCCCTCCTCTGCACGGGTCTGTCCCGCTCCTCTCCCTCCTCTGCACGGGCCTGTCCCGCTGACCCCTCCTCTGCACAGGTCCACGGTCCGGCACCCTGTCATCTGTCACCACATCTGACCTGAAACCCCTCTGGACTTCTGTGGTCAGACACCCTTCTGACCGTCTGTCTGCCATCTGACACTCTTCTGACCGTCTTTCTCCATCTGATACTCTTCTGACCAGCTATGATCTGTCACATCTGACACCCTTCTGACCGTCTGTCCCCCATCTGACACTCTTCTGACCGTCTGTCCCCCATCTGGCAGTCTTCTGCCCCGCTATGGTGCATCTTCTGTCTCCCTATCTGACATCCGTCTGACCCCCTTCTGACACAGATCTGCCAGGTCCCCTGCCCCCCCGCCCCCCTGCGCCGCTGGTCGGCAGCAGCAGTGCTGAGTGGTCGGCGGTGGCGGTAGCTGCTGGACGCGTGCCACTAGTAGCCGGAGACCACCAGCACATGCTCACTGATTAGCCAACAGTTATGCACTATTGCATAATTCATAAGCCGGTCGCATCGCAATGAGTGGTTTGAAGGCTAATTTTTGATGCACAAGACACCGCCGGCGCGCCGCTAAACGACCTTGTTGCCAGTCGTTGGTTAGTGGCTCGCTCTCTGCGGGGTGATCCGTCTGAAGACGGCCGTATCGGTGGCGGATCGGCTCAATAACGACGCGGCCAGTGTCACGGAGGGCAGCATTTCGGCCGGCCGCGGCCACTCCGCCGACAAAGCGAGCGACATTCACACCTGTTGCGGTCGTTTGCCTCCGCCGGGAGTCGCCTTCGCGGAAGTGCACAAAGTGTCAGTCGCCCGGGAGAGTCGTCTCGTTAGCGGTAATGGCGGCGGCAGCTGCATTGTTCGCCGTGGAATACTTCATTTGTCCGTCGTGCGGTCCGCCGCAGGGGTGAGTGCCGGCGGGGTCAGCCGGTCATCCCGGGACGCCCCCTGGCCTGTCACGGAGCCGAGACGCCATCCGGCCATCCCGGGACGCTCCCTGGCCTGTCACGGAGCCGAGACGCCATCCGGTCATCACTCAGACACACTCATGATGCACGGCGGGACGCCGGCTCGGCATTTGCATATCTGCATTTCCTTCGTCTGCGGTAGACGTGGAATAATATACAAACTACACGCCGTGGATTCACACAAGCTGGAAAAGAAGTGTAGCAACACTTGTACGGTGTGCCAACCACAAAACAAAGTCAAATATGTAAGTAAAAAAATAAAATATGTTAATTAATTTAAAAAAAAAACACATTCTTTCCCAGCATTCTCCCATGCACCCTCCCCTCTTCTTCACCCTCCCCTCCCCTCCCAGCATCCTCCCCTTCCTTACGCTCTTCACTTCCTGCATCCACTTCCCTGCCTGTTCCTGTTTCCCGCATCTTCCCTTCCCTAGGGCCTAGCATCCTCCCTTGGACCCTCCGTGCCCTGTATCCTCCCTTCCCCGCATCCTCCACCCTCCCCTGCATCATTCCCGTTACAGCTGCATCCTGCATCCTTTTTCTCCCCGTCTCCTGCACCATCCCTCCTTCCCTCCCTGCAGGCTCCATCTGAAGGTCACCGCGCCTGTCGGCAGCGTGGTTCTCACGAGCGGCGCCTCAGGCTCTCCACACTGAGGCTGGTGCTCTATCGACTACAGAGCGCGGCGCCGCTCCGCTCATCTCACTGCCGCCGCAGATGGCTGCACATTCCCAGAAATTAGTGCACGATGAGGTGCACACACGAGCCCGGCCCGTCCCGGCGCCGCGCCGCGCAGCCAGCCGCCCCCGCCCCCGCCATCAGCGCCACTCAAACTCTGCACAGAGCTCTGATCACGGCAGCTGACCGCGCCGCAAACGCCGCCGGCCCGCCACACTGCGCCACGAGCGCCGCGCGCGCTTAGATTGTGCCACGTGCGCAGCAGAGTGCAGTTGACCACTGTCTGGGGTGATAGTCTGCGTCCTAGATCGCCTGAGGTCCAGAGGCAGCGATCTAGGACGAGTGCCTGCGGGCTGCGCGGCGCTGCAGCGCTATTGTATGTCAGAGCCGTTCTGCGTTCTATATGGGCCCATTTTGGGGCTGAAGCATCGGTAATGGTTGCTGTGCTGGAGGATGTAGGCATGCTGGTGCTGGTGCTGGCTCTGAGCAGCTGGCGCCTCAGAGCGGCCAGTCGCAGTGCAGGATATAATACTATCCTGCGGCGTCAGCAGAGAGGGATGATGGCATCGAACACGAAGGCTCTGGACGATTAGGCTGGAGGAGTCCCGGGACGCTTATCCGGTGAGTGCAGCATCCGGACGCTTTCTGTGATTCAATAATGAACACAATGTGCATGACCAGTGACCACGGGCACGGTGATAGCGTGGGGAGAAAGGCGTTCGTCGTGTCGTTGGCGCTGTCGGACAAAATGACCCACTCAATAAACCAATCACGCCGAGTGTTTGCTAAGAGCGGACTGTTCTTTGCAAAGGCAGCAAGAAGCCGCCTGTGCCAACAGTGCCAGCAGCTAAAAAGGTAATTAAATTATCGGCTAGGTGCAAAAACGGACTGTCGAGATTCGCACGTGACTGCAGCTCCGCTGATTCGCGGGGTGACGTCATATTACCGGAAAGAAGGAGGAGAGGGCATGACCTCTCTTTTTCTCTTCTCCTGACTGACTGAAATGTGGGTCATTCAGTGTTCTGAGATGACATGTTAGGCACTTGGTACCTACTCCAATGGTGGTTTTTGGTTTGAATCCGGTTGGTTGCACTTACCTATATTATGCCAGGTGAGCGTGACAAGATAATAATCGAACATGTTGAACATGAACATGAACTCTGCATCCGACGCCAGGCAGACGTATCAGAGAATTAATGCGATTCTTAATGAAATGCGCCATGTGTTGCTAACCACAACCCAGGAGACGTCACGAGCACGACAACCAGCGTCACCGGCGAGATTTCAGCAACATACCAAGGTTTCAACAAGTTTCAAGATTCCGTTATCATAACCCAAGGTTAAAGATTTAGTAAAGTATTCTAACGCGGAAATGACTTTGAATACTAGGTATAAGACATAGGTAGTGTAGCACAAGCGAACAAGCGCTTTTTGTCAATGCAAAACATGGCATGAATAATTCCAGTGAAAATACCCATCTTTCTTATAAGTATCCTGTAGGATGTATGCTCTTTAATTCCATGTCTACTGCTACCTATCGGTTTATAGCCAGATCAAATAAAACTGTCATTTCGTTGTAACTATGCGGTGAAAAGTTTCTGCCAGCTGAGTGCTGACGTAGCCATATGGCGTAGGAGCCGGGGGGGGAGGGGGTCAACTGCCCCTCAACTTTTTGAGCGGGGGGCAAACGCCCACCCCCCCAAACTTTTAAACCCTGAATACCTGGTCCAAATTACGAAGCATAGCCCACGACCGCCTGGCGACGGGTCCGAATCCAGATCCCCTCAGTTTTTTCTGAATAACTTCCCGAATAGAGGTGCCTCTTTTCTACCCCAACTACCCACCAGATGCGGTAGTTACTACCCACTTGGGTAGTAGTGGGTAGCACAAGCGATCATTTGGATGTATATTGTAGTGGGTAGCTAGTGGGTGACATAATTTTAATAATTGCGATTTGTATGCGAATTGAGATGCTTGAACAAATATTGGCACCTCAGTTAGTGAGCAGAGATAAACACAAAACAGTTCAACATTAAAAATGAACTATTTAATGGTAGATATAATGATGCAAATTTTTATTTGTGGGTACTTGCGGGTAGCTGGCAGCCTATATGGTATGTGGGTAGTGGTGGGTATTGAAGGGGTTTGCGGGTCGGTCACGTTGCAGATATCGACGTGAAACTTGGTTTCAGTAATGCAAATGTTCTGTCCACTGTCATCGACCAGACCAACCCCGATGACGAATGTTCCGGCGAATAATCCTTCGTGAAAAACGGATGATGAAAAACGGATGTAAGACCTTTCAGTGCTCTATCGGATACAACTTCCCATTTTCCTGAACGATGTTTGTTTTTGCTGATGGATAGCCACGTAGAAAGTAATTCTAAATACTTTGGGCTAAGCAGCGCAATCCGTTTAGTTCAATGTCCAACTTGTATGGTGCTGTCTGTCGGTGCTACACCAGTGAAATATATGAACTATTCTTGCCTCGCCCTGATACCGGGGGAGAGGACTATAGTATTGCATTGGATTCCCATTGCGTGCAGCACCAGACAGACAGAGGCAGAGACCAGCCGACAAAACTTTTGCACTACACCTGTACCTTCGCGTACATCAAATAATTTACGTCATCTATGAAACAAATTTAGCAGTTGCGTCAAAAAATGAGATATACCGATTTTAGTGAGTCCCGTACTACATGAACATTTTTTGTCCAAAAATAGCTAAATGTTGGAAAATTGGCAAAAAAAAATAAAACAAATTGCAAATTAAAACGTTATAACACGTGAAATGGAACAAGTTCATGAAAATGGCTGTCTCGGATTGGGTTAAAAAATCGTTTTTTTGACCCCAAAATTGTCAAAAAAAGTTTTTTTAACCATTGAATATAAATCCAAAATTTTGACAATTTGCCCCATCCAACTTCAAATGAGTTCCTACCCCCTGTCCAGGGGCGGATCCAGCCCCTCGGTTTGGGGGGACAACTTTTTCCCGGCAAAAAGGTACCCCATTTTTTTCTTCCACGAATTTGGGCTTTTTCACCTTATTGGCATTAGAGATTACAAAATACTAATTTTTTCCGAAAAAATACATTTTTTAAGTAAACTTTTTCGGAAAAAAAATCGCAAAAAAAAAAATCGGGAAAATCGGATTTTTTATCGTTTTTTTGTGTAAAAATCGTGGAAAATCACTTTAAACACACAGAAACTATTTCCGTAGCATAAAATACACACGTAGGTAATCAAAATAATAAACGTTTATCTCATACCAACTCGCAAGGGCGTCAACCGATAATTATGAGGGGTCGATGAAATGAAGAAAAAAATATATCCTTTTTTGTCTGTTGTGCATGCTTGCAACATTTTTTCATGTGGATTTCCATGTTAAATACGCATTTGGTTTGATGTTAGTAGCTTTAGGTGTTTTAGGGGCCGATGTCCACGTCATAATCGTTCGCGTCGCCCTTTTTCGGAACTCGGCAAGGCCATTGCTAATGTGCCAGCTTGAACAATTAACCCTCGCCTCAAGGGGGAGCCTGACAACCTCCCTGAGTTTTTCTGAAATCAACTTTTTACTCATGCGGCCATCTTGCTGGAATTTCAACTAGCTGAGTTGGACAACAAATTATACCGTAGCTGGCAAAATTCACTGAAATTGGTTCAGTCATTTGGGAGAAAATGACGTTTAAGTGACGAATTATAGTTGGTGAAAGAAGGTAACTATATGTAAAGAATCGTAAGTAAATAGAGATTTTGCAGCAAATTGGCGAACAGAAAGAGACAAAGAATCGAAAAATGCAATTTAATTCGGAAAGGCCACTCGGTTCCGAAAATTTTGGGTTTCTAAAACCCCTAAAAACTGAAAAAATGGGAATCACTAAATTGTCAAAGATTTGAAAAAAGGAAAGTGAGAGAACTAAATATGGGAAATACCCAACCCAAATTTTAAAGCATGACCTTGCAATACTATTTGTGATTGAAGTGATGGCTCCCTAAGTGTACGAAACTCAATGACGTACTTTTTATCAACCTTTTTACTTAATATTTGACAGATACCGACAAATAAATAACATTTTCTGTATTTCTGAGACAAAACTGGTCAAGGGCCAAGCTTTTAATTACATTTATTAAATTTCTCATTTTGAGTTTTCTGACGAGAAAAACGCCTATTCTTGAAGTGATGAGTCCCTAGGTCATTCACTTGACCTGGAAGTTAACCAATGACTGAAACCTAAAATTGCATACCGTTAGATTCCTCACATGACAGGCAAACATGCTGGTTCTTAGCCGCGTTGGCTCTATAATGCTTGGTTTTGGAAGTTAGCAGGGAAATCCTGTTAGCCCCCCCCCCGTACGCGCGGAAGGTTTGAAAACGGTAAGGCGAGGGTTAATATTGTATGAAGTGGCCGTGGGGCAAGGAATTACCGTCAAGGAGAGCCTCTGCCATACACCTTTAAAGGGAGTGTTGCTACTTCTTTTTGAATGTCAAATATATTTTTATTAGCGGTAAGAAGCTACTGGCTTTGATTATTGGTTACGAAAAAATTCAACGTCTGAGCCCTTAGTTGAATTTTTACTTATTTCTGTTTTGCATTTGTTTTTGTTTCAAAAAACTCAAAACGATCGTCACAAATAAACAGAGTAGCCGAAAATGTTACCTATATGGCGCACTGGCCAGAGCTAACAATATATGCTAGGCGTTGTAATTAAGAGCAATGCTTCTAGTGCGAAAGCTCTCTGGCGACTATTGAATAATTAATATTCTGCCAGAAATGTGATTGGCGACATTTGGAATACTCAGCAACTAAGTGATTCTGGAATGAAGTACATGGCTATCAGAAAAAATATGTTCTACAGACTAAGTGTCAACAACTTCCACATGACCAATGTGAGTAGGCACACTCCTTTAATGAAAATTAATTTTTTTCCATTTTTTTAATTTGTGTAAAGCAATTGCAAACTTGTGATGCCGGCGAAGCGGCGCGAAATTTTTCAAGTTTTGTATTGTGATAGCTGGATTTTGACTGCTTCAAAGCTATTTTACTATAAATTGTTATCTTTCCTCGGGTACCTAGAACTGCACCAGTTAATACCAAATAGTACCAAATCAAGTCCTGTATTTGAACATGTGGGTATTCACTGATGTCCTTTGGGGGGGGGGCAAAAGATATGTTGGCCCCACCCTTTTTCACTTTGGGGGGGGGGCATGGCCGGATTGCCCCCCCCTTGGATCCGCCCCTGGCCCCTGTGACGTACTTTAGAACAATGAAGACGTTTATTCGTAGCATTCGGTGATTCAAATACAAATATGAATTGGCACAAACCTAGTCCAGCGCTGCAATTTTCGAATTTCAAAATGAACGGCCAAACACTTTTGCCTGCTCAACCACTGTCTACCGCTGCCATTTGAGCCACGTTCGACCATCTCCCTCCTGGCAGCTTCAGTCAGCCCAGCTCTTCACAGCAAGCGATCCACTGTGATCAACCACTGTCTGCCGCTGCCTGTTCCTCCGTGTCTCCTCCTCTGTGCCAATACCGTCTCCGTACCGCCATCAGAGCAGTCCAGTGCTGGCCGCCGTCATCCTGTCAGCTCCCGCTCGGCACTGTTCCTCTCGTGTTCCCTCCTCTCGTGTCTGGCCATATACCGTCTCCGTGCCGCCATCAGAGCAGTCCAGTGCTGGCCGCCGTCATCCTGTCAGCGCCCGCTCGGCGCCGTTCCTCTCGTGTTCCCTCCTCTCGTGTCTGGTCATATACCGTCTCCGTGCCGCCATCAGAGTACCAGTGCTGGCCGCCGTCATCCTGTCAGCTCCCGCTCGGTGCCTGGTGGGGGCCGGGGAAGAAAGGGTCGCTCACCGGAGAGGGGCGGTACAGTTGGTCTGTAGTGCGCCAGAGAGGGGCGGTACAGTCCGTCTGTAGGGCGCCGGGGCCGGGTATCAGATCAGCCCGGGTGGAGTGCGCGGCTGTAATTGGGCTGGACGCCAGACGGATAAACGGTGCATTATGCGGCGCACAGCCGGTCCGTGAGGAGCGAGCTGTTAGCGGCGCCGCTGTTGCATTACTGGGGTACTGATGGGGACGATAGAGAACAGAACGGCTCCACCTGGTGTCCTGAACGGTCCTTCAGCAGCCAAAGTCGTGCATGCTGAGCCCGGTAGGCTAGAAAGTCATACAACGGTCCATATGACCCCTGTCAACATACACCAGCTCTATAGTATATACAATACTGAAGTAACCAAGACAGTTGGGTAGAATACATGCATTTGATCAGAACATTTCAATGAAAATTGCAATTTATAACAGATCACACAGTTTAAATAGGGGATATAGTAAAATAAATAAAACCATGCAATAACAGAAAAAAGTGTAATTTTATTTCTGATCAATGAAACTTACAAATGCCTTCGTTATATATTTGAGGCCACAGACCAAAGGCGTAGGAACATACAGGGGGAGGGGCAGTGTAAGTCACGGATCCACCAGCCTGCAGCCCAGCCCGGCCCAGGCCCATGAACACAAAGTCCAGGCCCAGACCAGGCCCAGTCAAATTCTTATTATTGAGGCCCATGCCCGGTCCAGCCCATGCAGATTAAGCATATAATCATTTTTACCAAATTTGCAATCATTTTCTTAGCTGCATATTTTCTTGTATGCTATAAATGTGAAATAATATCACTTACCTGTTTGTTGCTGTTGAAGTAAGCCATGCTGTCTAAAATATTGTTAAGCTCTGGCCTGGCTTGCACGACGCGCGCATAACTTCAACATTCGCAGCCCAGGCCCGTCCAGAGGCCAGAGCCCAATGATTTCCTAAAGTTGAGGCCCAGCACATGGACCAGCCCGGCCCATGACGAACTCTGGAGGGTGGCTGCCGCTTCATTTTTCGGCTAATTTTGTTGTTAACATATTTGTTCTGCCTGGTGAGAAAAAAGTGTCACGTCAAATGGTTCGTCAAAATGAGAAGAGCCTAAATCTGCAAATAAATCTCCCAAAGGGGGATAGGTTTCTCTCAAGACGAGATCAAAGTTTCACTGGCCGCTCTGATCAAAGTTTCACCTGGCCACTGACACAACTTTTCGTGACGTTCCTACGTCCCTGCCACAGACAATCGAATGCAAAAGAATCTGGCTCTTCTGCTGCAGCGCTTATGACAGATCATTGCTTCTGTAACAGGGCATCAGCTAGTGTTTTTCCATGCCAGACATATGACTACATGTTCTCTGCACCAACAAGGTGTATCTGTTCCGTACTGTTCCAGCTCACAGATGCAATCTGTGGTGGAACATACATCGCTAACATACATGCATCGCTAACATAACATACATACATCGCTAACATAACATACATACATCGCTACATGTCAACGGCAGCACGTCTTCCCGGATGCTCTCTGTTTTCACCCAAACGCCAAAAATGTTCGGAATAAAAATAATAAAACTAAAACGTGAGTTATGTTGTGATAAACAGTGTTACTTCTTCAAAAAAGTAGTTCATACTTTCTTTCGAATGTTTTCTGAACTGCAGTTTGCATATTGATGTTCTTTCCTTTGTTGCAATATCTATCCCGTCATCTCTGTGTTCTCGCTCTCTCGCTCTCTCGCTCTCTCGCTCTCTCGCTCTCTCGCTCTCTCGCTCTCTCTCGCTCTCATCTCGCTCTCTCTCGCCTCTCCTTCTCTCTCCTTCTCTTCCTTCTCTCTCCTTCTCTTCCTCTCTCCTCTCGTCCTGCCTCTCCAATCTCCTCCCTCTCTCCCTCTCTCCCTCTCCTCCTCTCTCCCTCTTCCACCTCCCCGCCCCTCCCCGCCCGCGCCCCGCCGCCCCCACCTCCCCCGCCCCCCCGCCATTCATCCCTGTGTTGTCCATCTTCTCCCTCTCGTCATCTCTCTCCCGTCATCCCTGTGTTGTCATCTCTCTCTCTCGTCTGCCCTGTGTTGTCATCTCTCCGTCCGCAGCGGGCGGTGCGATGCGGTGCCCGTGCGGCGACCCGCCGGCAGCCGCCGGCACCACTGCGTATTGATTCGGAGGCGAGCCGCTCCCACCAAAGACGTCTCCTGCCGTGAATACCAGATGAGCTGATCAAAACCAGACGGCGCCCGGGGGCCGACCGGTGCCACCCTGTCCGTCCCTGACGGACCCTGACCGCCCCTGACCGCTCCTGGCAGCTCCCGACAGTCCCAGACAGCGCCCGGGGGCGATCGGTGTCACCCTATCCGCCCCTGACGGCCCCTGACGGCCCCTGACGGCCCCTGGCCGCCCCTGACCGCCCCTGGCCGCCCCTGACCGCCCCTGACCGCCCCTGACCGCCCCTGACCGCTCCTGACAGCTCCTGACCGCCCCTGACCGCCCCTGACCGCTCCTGACAGCTCCTGACTCCTAGACAGCGCCGGGGGGCTGACCGACCCCTGAGCGTCCCTGACGGTGCCCCGACTCACCCTGTAGGACTCGACCCTCCGGGTCGGGCTGGGTATGATAGGGCGGCCGCCCCCGGTGGCCCAGTTTACGAGTGTCGACCAAATGCTGCCCGGTTGTAAAAGGGCCACCGCTCGGTGACCCATAGCGGCGGGAATCGCCGTCTGACCGGCCCGGCACTCTGTTGATTTATGCACGGCGCAGAGGACGGTGACAAGACGCGCCGCTGTCCCCGCGGCCGACACAGTCCGGTTGTTGTCCCGGAGATGTTGTGTCGCAGTCTCAGAGACAAGAGAACCGTGTCCCGAATCTGACGCGGCAGGGACCGCCGAAACACCGAGTTCACCGCTCTGCCATAAAATGCCGTGCCCCTCACATCGGTATCTCCGTATCTATTTACTAAATTACTCTGGTGGCATCTAGCGGCGCCTATTGATTATGGAGATTCTGCATTGAGGCAGGGCCCGGCGGCTGTTGGCTTGTTTTACGAGCGGCCGCGGCGCGGGCGGCGAGCGGCGGCGAATCTGGCGCGCTGAAATAGGAGGCGGCGCGCGGCAGGTCGCGATCCGCCGCTGTCAGCATGGCCTTCTGCAGGGCTGAGCTATGGCGCCGGCGGTAATGGCCGACTGGGATCAGGGAGTCAGCCGAAAAGCCGGCCGCCCGGCGGACAGAGTGGCCTGGACCTCTGGTCCTAACTCCTAAGACACCACCAAAGAAAGCATGACAGAGCTGTGCCTCTGTTGTCATGGCCGTCATATGATCCTGTCGAAATGTTAACCCGCGCACTGCAGGGGGTTCGCGCCGAACACGAACTGCAGGGGGGGTTGATTTCCGCCCCCCGTGAGATCTAGAAAACTACGCAACGTAGCGACAAGCGGAAAACGGAATTAGATAGCTCTAGGCAAGCTCTATCGAAAGTATTTCAGTCTTTTCTTGGATCAGGTCACAATTGAGGTCACCAGTGGTCACCAAAGGTCAGATTTTCCGGTTTGAGGACTCTTTTAGGACTCTTTTCCAGAAACCTCCGATTATCTCGGAAACTATGATAGCTAGTAGCAAACGATTAGAGAG